>JBBMKA010020701.1:0-28647 GCA_037833695.1 Sechiopsis laciniata | reverse complement strand
CTTGGAATTTGTAGGAGTTCAACTTGTTGCTCTTTTAATTGTTGATCGTTTTTTAGTTGAATGCTTTATTGAATTTGTTTCAACAACTATTACAAATCTCCACATTTGAATCAAATTCAATATGTGTTACCTCTATGTTCTCAAATCAACTACTGATTCGAATAGTTTACTACTCTTAGTAGACTTAGGCAATTAGCAAACTTATTTCTTATTAGTGCCTTAGTTAGAAAATCAGCTGTGTTATCCTCTGTGCTTACTTTTAAGACTTGAACACTCCTTTTTTCAACTAGACCTCTTACAAAATGAAACTTTACATCTATGTGCTTTGATCTGTCATGAAATTGCTGGTTCTTTGTTAAGTGTATTGCACTTTGATTGTCACATAGGAGATCTACACTTTCTTGTGCATAGCCTAGCTCATTTACAATGTTTTTTAACCACATAGCTTCCTTAAATGCCTCTGATGTAGCTATGAATTCAGCTTCAGTAGTTGAAAGGACAACCACTGATTGTAGGGTAGACTTCCAACTAACCACATTTCCCCCAAAGAGAAATGTAAAACCTGTAAGTGACCTTCTCTTGTCTAGGTCTCCACCAAAATCAGAATCAACATATCCTTTAATAACTGGTTTACAAGATGTAGAAGATTTGTACAGGAATCCTCTGTTTACTATTCCAACTAGGTACCTAAGTACCCACTTAGTAGCCTCCTAATGATTCTTACCAAGGCTCCCCATATACCTACTAACTAGGCTTGAGCAATGTGCTAAGTCTGGTCTTGTGCACATCATTAGGTACATCAAACTACCAGTAACATTAGACTAGAGAGCTTTGCTCATTAAGAGCTTACTTTTTTTTCTCTTTAGGAGAATCCTTGGCTGACAATTTGAAATGTTGAGCAAGAGGAGTGTCCACCGAATTTGAGTTATTCATGTTGAATCTAGATAGAACTTTATTTGCATAGGTCCTCTGAGAAACAAAAAGTTCTCTTTTTCTTCTATCTCTTATAATTTCTATCCCTAGAATGACTTTGGCAGGACCAAGGTCCTTCATTTCAAACTCTGAGCTCAATTCTCTTTTAATTTCTTTAAGCTCGTTTATGCTTTGACCAGCTAGAAGCATATCATCAACATAGAGTAGGAGATACACCAATTTTCCTTCTCTTGATTTTTTGAAGTAAACACAGGCATCACATAGGCTTTTAGTAAAATTTATTTTAGCCATGAAATTATCGAATCTCTTATACCAGCACCTTGGAGACTGTTTTAAGCCATATAAAGACCTACTTAATTTGTAAACTAAATACTTATTCTTCTTAGACATGAAACCTTCTGGTTGTTCCATGTAAATGTCTTCATCTAGACTTCCAAGTAGAAAAGCAATAGCTACATCCATTTGTTCTAGCTCTAAGTTTTCAATAGCAACAATAGGTAGTAAAAGTCTTATGGAAGTGTGTTTGACTACATGAGAGAAGATTTCTGTGTAGTCAACCCCTTCCTTTTGCTTGAACCCCTTTGCCACAAGTCTGGCTTTGAATTTAATTTTTTTTCATCAATAGGCAATTTCTTAAATATCCACTTGTAGGGAATTGCTTTCTTCTCTTTAGGTAGCTTCATAAGACTCCAAGTTTGGTTCTTATGAAGTGAGTTGATCTCACTTTCCACAGCCTTTACCCATTTAGCATTGCCTCTACTTTGCATAGCTTCTTCAAAATTTTGAGGCTCTTCATCTAAGAAGTTAGTGGATGTTGTAGTTATGCAATCAGCATGTGCATATCTTGTCGGTAGCCTTATTTTCCTTCTCTGTCTATCTTTTGTAAGTGCATATTCAGATATATCTATTTCCTAATCATGTTGATGAGGTTCTTGTGCCTCTTCTAGAATAGTAGGTACAGGAACTTCATCTGTGTGCAAGTTTTCTCTATCCTTTTGTAGCTCCACCTGAAAACTAGTATTCACTTTATTTTCAAAATTAGTCATACGCCGCCGTTCTTTTTCAGAATCCATATAGAGATCTTCCTCTCTAAAAACAACATCTCTACTTAACAAACTCTTATTAGCTTTGAAGTCCCACAACTTATAGCCCTTTGTACCTTCAGGATATCCTAGGAACATGCATTTCAATGCCCTAGGCTCTAGCTTGCTTTGCTTGGTGTGTACATAGGCTGTACAACCAAAAGGCTTTAAGTAGGATAGATCTGGACGAACTCCAGTCCATTTCTCTTATGGTGTTTTCATCTCAATTGATACACATGGGCTTCTATTGATTGTAAAGGTAGTTATAGCTAATGCTTCAGCCTAAAACACCTCAGGTAGTTTGACTTCTGATAACATGCTCCTCACCCTCTCCATTAGGGTTCGATTCATCCTTTCAGCAACTCCATTTTGTTGTGGTATGTAAGTAGTTGTCTTATGTCTTGTAATTCCAAGCTCAACACAAAAGGTAGCAAAGTTATTACCTAAGAATTCTAGACCATTATCGATCTTTAGATATTTAACTTTCTTTTCAGTTTGCTTTTCAACTTTGATCAGTCATTCTTTAAAGTTATCAAAAGCTTGATCTTTAGATTTCAACATATAAGTCCATACTTTTCTAGAGTAATTATCAATAAGGGATAGAAAATTCCTGGATCCACTCCATGAGAGAGTACTTGCTGGCCCCCAAAGGTCAGCACGTATATAATTAATAATGTCTTTTGAACTATGTTGTCCCTCTATAAATTTCAACCTTTTTGACTTTCCAAAAATACAATGTTCATAAAAATTCAGCATTTTTGTTCCTCTATTTTCTATTAGGCCTTGCTTCACCAATTCATTTAACCCATTCTCACTAATATGTGAGAGTCTTCTATGCCACAACTCAAGACTTCCACCCATGAAAGCTTGAGACACTAATGCATACTTGGGAAAAAAACATCTTTCAAGATGTAAAGGCCATTCACTTTTCCAATTTTTAAAATTATTCTGCCTTCTTTTTCAATTTTCAAAAGACCATTCTCACCAAGGAATAAGCATCCTTTGTTATCCAACATACCCAAAGAGATCGAGTTTCTCCTTAGACTTGAAACATGCCTTACTTCATTTAGGAGAATCTTTTTATTGTCTGGGAGTTTTAATAATATTGAGCATGTTCCCATTATCTTACTTTCATGCCCATCACCCATGTGAACTGAGTCTTCCTCACATGATTTGTATTCAACAAACCAATCTTTTATTGAGGTCATATGCTATGTACAACCTGAGTCTAAGACCCAGTCTTTTCTCACCTCAGTTTCATACATGGTCTTATTTGATATGGCTGTAAGCACCTCAGTATACTCATATGGAACCTCCCCAATAGACACTTCTCATTTACCATGTTCCCTAGACTTGTTATAATCTCTTTTAGAGTTGGAGCCTCTTTTGTAATAGGAGTCTCTTCTAAGATTAGAACCTATTTATGATAGATGTCTCTTCTTTGATAGGGATGTTTTCTATAACCCTTTTGAGAGTTCTGAGAGTTGTCACCATGGTTGCCTTTTTCTTCACTTTCATTCTCTGGATAATTCTTTTGAAAATGACCTGTTTCATGACATTTAAAACATTTAAGAGGGTTTTTGTTATTATGGTATCTCTTACTGTTATTATATTTTTGTTTCCATTTATTGAAGTTCTCTCTTTAGTAAATAGTGCTTCTGCATTACTAGAAGGTTTGGCCTCTACTTTCAATTTCAGCTTTTTGCACTTCAAAGCATTTATCAGAATCAACTGTCACACTATCTCTCCCATACTTTAGGGCTGACTTTACTTTTTTATAAGCATCATGTATGGAGTTAATTAGAATTGCAGCTTCACTTTCACCTCCTAATTTTTCATCTGATTGATTAAAGCTTACTGTTAATTTCTTGAATTCATCAAGGTTCTCATCTAGAGATTTTGCAAGATTCATTTTAAAGGAGAAAATTTTCTCCCTTAGATAAATCTTGTTAGGCAAATCCTTCTTGTCATAAAGAGTGTGAAGCTTATTCCATGTGTCATACATGGATTTTTCATCCATCACTTGTCGAAAAATATTATATCTGCTAGATTCAACATGATGGTAGTTGTAGCTGTTTCTTCCATGTCTTGTCTCTCTTCTTTAGTAATTTTTGCAGGAAGTGTATCGGGATCTTCTAAAGCTTTGTGAGCCTTTCGAGAAATCAAAATAATTTTGATTTTCTTTGCCCATAGGGTGAAATCTCTGTTTCTACTAAATGTCTCTATGTCATATTTCGTGGTTGCTGCCATTTTGAGTTTAAAAACTCAATTATGATATACTTGAATGAAAACTTCTTATTATGAGATTTTCTACAGATTCTTTAAAATCAAGAATTCAAAATTCTCAATTTCAACTCCTTTTGAATTTCTTCTTCACAAGATCTAAATTTATAGATCTGGCTCTGATACCAATTTGTTAACTTTAAAATAGAAAATAAAAGTAAAAACAAGAAGAACTAACACTCAGAATTATAGTGGTTCGACAAGAGCATCTACGCCCACTTGAGGTAACCATATTATTCCATGATTTTGTTTTCTTCAAAGCATGTAGATCTCAAATACAAAGCACTTTTCCACATTCTCTCAAACTCTACTTTTTGATATGAAAAGTAGTTTGATGCCCTAAGAGTTTTAGAGTCATATTTATACATGAGAAAAGTAGGTGTTACAAATCTCCTTAATAACTTCTTGGTATTGCTAACTCCATATTGATAACTCTTTGCCAAATCCTTTAAGAGCTTAAGTAAATTGTTGAAGCCGTTGAAGTTATCAAAACAATTAATCTCTAATATAACTCTTTGGAATTTGTAGGAGTTCAACTTGTTGCTCTTTTAATTGTTGATCACTTTTGAGTTGAATGCTTTATTGAATTTGTTTCAACAACTGTTACAGCTTTGAACAAAATTAATTTTTCTACAAACATGTTTTAGGAAAATTAACAATTTAAAATCTATTCAGTACCTAACTTATTGAGTGATTTTATGTGATGAAGAGTGTTTTCTAAAGATATGTGATAGAATAAAAAAAAGTATAAAATATTTGAAACAAAACTTTAAATGGATAGTTGAAACCTTCGAATATGTAATGAATCAACAAAAATAATAGCTACATTGTGCTTATGAGTTATAATTTTCAATTTCAATTGTTGTTAACTCAAAACAAATGTAATTAAAAAAATACATTTATAATTAATATAATCACTTTTAAAATATACTAAAATAAAATAAATTCCAGATATGCCGCCCTAGAATTTTTTATTTTTATTTTTATTTATTTATTTTTAATTTGTAAAATTCACTCAACAGTTGAGGACATGGGATTCAAACAATTGGTGATCTTGATGTTACTCAACTCTTGTTGGTTAGACAAATTGTACTTAGATTTTATGATGTATAAAATGTGTCAATTTTGAAAAAATAACATGCATATATGGTCACTTTTGTTGCATCATATATATCAACTATTTTAAGTGTTTTCTATTCCATTCGTTTGAGTAAATGTAGATATCGAAAGGGACAATAACTTGATGATTTTGTTGTTTGGCAGTAATCCAGTTTAATATCACAATGACGAATTTGATCCTGAAAATCCATATTTGACTCTTATTTATTGAGAATAATAGTATTTTTTTGTAGGGTTTGTAGTCCCCCTTTCTCCCAACTTATACTAAAAAATATATAATGGTAGGTAAGAATACTTGTTTGTTGACTTTAACTTTGCACTCTACTAAATCATATGCATTTTCATGTGAATTTCTTTTTCTTATTATTATTGTTTAATTTTGACAAAACGACTAATAGAGAATTAAGGTACTAGACTTTTTTCTAGGAGGTGAAAGAAAAAAAAAGGTAAAAAAAATTAACCTCAAAATAACTAAGATTCAGTTTAAGTATCATTCACCGCACTAAGATTAAAAAAATAAAAAAATAAAAAAACATGGATGTTTTAAATTAAAAAATTTTAAGATTACATTTATAATTATGAGACTAAATAAATACAAAATTTATAATTTATAATTTAATTGTAAAAAAGGTAAAATTACTATTTAAGAAGAAGAACAAATAAAAAAAAGAAGTATATGAAAATTTACTAATGTTTTTAAAAAAAGGTTGAAAAAGAAAGAAAGAAAGAGAGGGAGAAATTGGGAAGAACGTGAGAAGAAAGGTGAGGAGGAGAGGGGTGGTGGTCCACACGTGTGGGGCCGACACGCGTGACTTTGTTACCTTTATTATCGTGCTGCTACACCAATACAATTGTTGCGTTTCGACGAGAAAAATTAAACTTAAAATATAATTTTTTTAATTAAAATTACTATTACTATTATTAATCAGTATAAAAAATAATAATAATAATTTCAAATATATTTTCAGTTCACGTATGTATCAAAATAATAATAATAATAATAAATAATAATAATAATATTTTCATGTACAAAAAAACAAAAAAAATGTATAAGTAACTAACTTTTTAGATTAAATTTGTGCCTAACATAAAATTGGAGTGGGTATAGGAAAAAGAAGGAGAATTTTGATGGCTTCAATCAGTACAACATATAGTTTCTAAATAATTTATATATAATTTTGAATCAATATCTTAAATGGTCTTTAATTAGAATAGTCTTAGATAATATTCAATTAGTGTAGCAAATAATTTTCAATAATATAAAATGAAGCACATAATTGATATATAAAAAAAATGTCCAAAATTAGTCTACAATAAAATATTTTTAAAGAAAATATTATAATTAAAATAAACAACCAAACAATTGTTTACTGTTTTGTAAAGTTTGATTGTGGGTAAAAGATCAAAATTGAACTTATCAAATATAATAAAGAATCAAAGGACGAAATGTTTTTTTTTTGTAACCAAATTTACGTTTTTTCCGTATCCATACTCTTTTTTTAGCCATGTACTCTTCTTCTATTACAAATAAATAAATATATATATAATTTCATAATCTATGTATCCTAATTTAAAGTAATAAGTATAAATACTAATGCATTCATCTTAAAATTAACTGATAGAATGGATTGGTGGTGGAATTGGTTATTGGTTTGGTATTAATTCATTTTTATTTTAATTTGATCTCTGGAATCAGTATTTGTAATTCTCTTCCCCAATTTTGTACTAAAAAAAATCTTAAAATTAATTGGTATTAAACTAGTTTTAATTAAAATTAACTTGAAATAAATATAATTTTAAGTGTGGTGTGGCTCTTCTTTCGGCGTATTAGAGTTTGCGCCAAAATGAGAAGGGACATTCTTACGGGGAAGTGGGACCTTGTGTTTCCTCACCCATTAGCCTATGCAATTCAATTCTCACATTTAACCTAAAAAGTTAATTATATTTTTTACTTTTATTTTAAGTCCTCTTCTTTCCAGATTTCATTAGTTTTTTTCTAGGATTAAAAGAAAAAAAAAATTGGAATATTTAATGTATTTACTTTTTTGTTTGTGTTTGTTGATATTATAGAAGATAAATAAATATTCTGCTCCTTAATCACCTCACAAGCTTAACACAATGTATTATTTGTCTCCTCCTTGGGGCTATTCTAATTTACCATATGGAAATTGGTACCCCTCAAACTATGTTTATATTGACAAATTATCATTTTTTTTTAATTCAATAACATTTAAATGTGTGAGTATCTGTGCTTCCTAACTTCCTCTCTTCGTTTCTATAAAAAAAAAAAAATAAAGGAAAAAAAAAGTTTTTAGTTTTGATTGTATAATATCTTGGCTCTCCCCAATTATTGAAATAGAAGAGAGAATTTATGTATGTAGTTTGGTTGATCATTGACCGGTTCTTACAAAAATAACATTTAGAGGTAAGAGATTTTAACACGATCATAAATCTAAATTTTATTATGATTACTAAATATTTAAGTTGCTTTCTTAGATGATAATGCTGTACGTAGAGAGAGGTAATGATTCAAAGTAAATCAGAACTTTGGTATTTATGAAGATAAATTTGACTGTATATGGTTTTAGTTTGGTAGAAAAACAATCAAGTAGTTTTTTGGGTAAAGAAAAAAAAAAGGTTTTGCATAAAAGGATGGGTTTTAGGGATTAGGATTTTTTATGAAGATGTACAGCAAAATACATGTTCCTTTTGTACACAAGTGGTAATTTCATCTTTACCTAAAGATGTACTTGATTTTCTTTTTATATTCAACCTAACTCAAACACTATTACAATTAAATCTATAAAATATTTAGCTCATCAAATCTATCTTTGTTACATCTAAATAAACACATATCACATAAACAACGGTTTATGTTTAGTCATGAATAGACGTTTGAAATATTTAACTAAAATATATAATCTTGTTTAGATAGATTGTTTTAGAAAGGAGAGGCAGCAGCCATCAGAAATTTTGAGTAGTTAGTTAAAAATAATATCTTGTTTAGATAGAGATCCTGAGTGATTATGGTAGAAACCTTTATTTGGATATATGAAGTTATGATCGGTGGTTGTGGTAGAAAGTCTCGTTTAGATAGAGGGATATTGAATTATTGTGCTAGAAAACACTCATTTGGATCGATGAGTTATGAATAATTGAAATAAAAATGATATTGTATCAGTAAGGTTTATGAGGGGGTTATGGAGGTTTTTGAGAACATTTTGAAGCTATTCTATCCAATCGTTCAATTGAGTCAACCTCTCTATTCAAACAACTCTAAAGAAGTGTTTAGCGAAGGAAGAAGAATGATAATGATTATGAAGAAAATGATTATATTACCTATGTTTGAGCTATCAAGAATCAAGCTCTCCATAATCATGTTTGTTTTTCCAATAACCATGTCTCATTTCCCTATAATCATTTTTTATTCTCTTTGTACTCATTATTTTATTCTCTTAACCTTAAATATGAACAATATATCTTCATAATCATTCAGTCAATCTCAAACACGAGTAATAATTCTGTCTATAATCATTGTTTTCATACTCTCTTTCTAATTTTCATCCTCTCATAATCATTTTCATTCTTTTCTCGACCATTAAAAAAAATCATTCTTCTTACTCCAAATATCCTTTAAAAAAAAATTTCTTCTTCTTTTTTTTTCCCTCTTCACTAAGTGACTTAGTGGCCAAGAGGGTTTTTGAGAATTAAGAACTGATGAGTTTAATGTATAGTCGTCACTTATCTAAGAATTGATATCCTACTAATTTATTTGACATTCAATATTGCAGAGTCAGAAGGTATATCTCGTGATATTAGTCAAATTGTGCGCGCAAGTGATCCGAAAAGTCACAATATCAAAAAAAAAAAAAAAAAAAAACCGTTGGAATCTTAAAAGAAGGAAAGCGTAGAAAAATAGTGTTTGTAGCTTTGCTTTTACCCTACATCGCTAAGCACAACTCCACGACACCACACTCTGTTTATTTCAAAATTTTTGCTTCCCTTTATCTCTCTCTCTCTTTTTTTTAAAAAATCATTTGTCAATTTCACGTTTTTATTTCTCCTAGGTTTCTTCAAATCAATGCTTTTTGTTTAATGATCAATTCTTGTTTCATGTCAAGAACTTCGGCTTTTTGTTTGATGTTAGTATTTGTGGATTTTGGAGATATGGATTCAATTTTGGTCTTCTTAGTACAATAATAATTAGCCGTGAGATATGAATATAAGATCTCTTGATCATAAATACATATTTGAATGTCAAGGGAACTCGTAGTAAATTAATTCATATGTATATAGTTATTATGGATTGAACCATTCACCTCTTAGTTCCACAAGGCTCTTTTAGTCACTAAGGCATCCTAAGATGGTTCTTTGATATCCAAATATTGCATAGTTAGGATGTAATATCTCATGAGAATAGTCGAGATATGCGTAAGCTAGTCTGAACACATTCTTTTAAGATGGTGCATCTCTGAATTCACCATTTTTGTAGTGAATTCTAATTTATTTTTTTAAAATCAAAATACCATTTGAGCTTTATAAACTTTAATACCATATCAAATAAACATGAAGTTTCATCTCAATATTAATAGAAAATAAATAGAATAATTCATGTATGTTATAAATATTGTATAGGAGGATCATTTTTTTTTTTTTTTTTCTGTTGTGATCCAACATGAAAATAAGGATTCTAAATATTTGACCACCCATGTCAGCTTTAAACCAGCTACAAATTCCCAAGTAAGCCTCACTCTTGACTTGTTCTAATACCAAGTCAAGAACAAACAATAAATCAAAAATAAATTGTCAAATATGATAGTGACAAGATGATGGTTGATCAAATTCATCTTAAAAAGAAATGCTATCCAATAGATAAATTAGGTAAAGATACAACATTGAATAACCTAACAAAGTCAATAATTGTGGCAATCATTTACAAATGAGGACGATTCCACTAGCCCAAATTTTTTCTCCTTGATTTTGCAGTCCAAGGTGTGCATACATTAGAATTACGAATTCACCTTTATCTATTAGACGCTATAATTACGAGGTTTTATTTCAAAATTAATTATCAATGAAAAAAATATATATACATCTGATTAAAAATAAGAGATCTTATCTTTTGAAGATATCTTTAACAAAGTTCATTATATAATTGAAATCCATACATGATCAAATTCTGTTTCATATCTACTTTTTCTTTTCTTTTTTTTAAAAATATATTTATGACTTTTCGAGGCACTTCAACTATTGTTTACAAGACATAGCTCCCCTACAATATTTGAATGTGAAGGAAATTCAAGAAAGTTAATTTTTAAGTACATAGTTATTATGGATTGAACTCATCATCACTTCATGATGGTTTGTTTCGTGTATACTATCACGTGAATCTAATAAACATCCCATGTGTGAGAAAGAGAGCAGATAAGCTGATTGCATGAAGCATAAACTGATGCTATTTTTCATATACATACTCAAAGAGGGGCAGATCAAGGTCAAAATGTCTTGAAAGAAGTGGTAAATAAGTGATCTTACAACATCAATACAGTAGCTAACTAAACATCAATAATTGACCACCTAAAATGAACATAGCATTATCAACCTCAATGTTAAGAGTTCGAGTCTCCCTATTGAGGATTTCTAATTGAAAAGGTGAATATACCTCATAGGATTTATATATAATACATGACTTTCTTATTGTCAATTAGATTTGTGATAGAACCTATGTAATTTAATATAGTATCAAAGCTTATTAAATCCAAACAAAAATTAAAATTGGGATCCAATTCGAAATTGATGAATCCAAATAAGCACAATTTCAAGGGATATGGTGAGGATCTACATTGAAAAAGTGAAAATACGTCACAATATTATAAGAAAGATAAAACTATTCATCTCATTGTCGATTGATTTTAAGATAGAACTCAATCTACCAAAAAAAAAAAACATTATTTGTACGTAAAAAATTAATAAAAAAACATTGCAAGAAGAAGAATACCTTGGGGTTATTGAAGGGTATGATTTTATTTCAAAGTCAAAATCTGGAAGGCAAGCAATTTCAGCTGCATTATCAAATAAGGAATAGTAGTGTTGAAATGCTTCCAACTAATTATCTTAAGCTAAAATACCTAATACGGTCTCGCTAAAGAATGTTAGTATATTATAATAATCTTAAGCACCCCTCACATCTAGGAGCACTACTGAACTGTCCCTAGAATATTGCACCAGTATGTACATTGGAGGAGTTGAGACTATTGAGACTTTTCAAATTAATGTTACAAATGAATTTCAAACTGAGATCTTGGAGAAAACATAACTTTAAAACTTAAGTCTTCAATCAATTGTGCCACCCTTGAAGACAAAAATCTGATTCGTACTCCCTATTACAGGTTGTTGTCGAGTGTTTTGCTAATTTCTACAAATTCCAAACAAAGTTTTCGTCAATTACTTCCACTTCTCCTCGTCAACACCAAATCCCAATCACCTTGCAAAAAATAAAAAAAAAAATTTAATTTTTTTTTAAAAATTGGGTTATCATAGATAAATTTAAATTAATTTTAGGTCAAGTCAAAAACCAAGTTAATCTAAGAAAATTTAAACACAACTAGATAAGTTGATAACCTAACTTGTAACGACCCGACTTCCTAAAATACTCTAATGGAGTGTTACGGGTGCATGCATATTAAAATCTTCAAAATCGATTTAATAACCACATGCATTTTTCAATAAAATCTCGTAAAATCATGAAACATAACTGATAGTTCAAAAACATATAAAACATGGTTCGAGATTCCGATAGTTCAAAACAAAACACAGTTCAACAGAGTTTAAAAACACAATCTCGACACCGTGTCCATGATCGATCCAGCTCCCAGTCTAGCCACCTTGGAATGGATCAGTACCTAAAAATGTAAGAGGTGAGTATATTGAAATATACCTAGTAAGGAGCTCCACCATGGGGTTAAGCATGCAAACAGAAACAAGTTAGAAGATACGACAACTGAAGCTAAGTGTCTCGCACAAGCGCACCCGGCCCACGGGTCAGCCACGAGCAAACAATGTCAAACAACGACGTGCAAACCGTAGGCAAGAAATAGCTAAATGCCGATCAATCATCTGATCACTATCAAGACAGGACCACGAGTGAGGAGAACACACAACTTCCTAAACCTCGGGTCAAGTCACGTCCCATACCGTGTCCAAAGAGACAAACACAAATGTTTTAGGGTAGCCTGACCTTGTCAGGGACCCACCAAACTGCATCAGAGGAGACATACACAAATGCCTCGGGATAGCCTGACCTATCAGGGGCCCGCCACGCTATGCTCACGGACATACACGAATGCCTCGGGGTAGCCTGACCTTTGTTAGGGACCCACCACGCTCCCACTGCTCAACTCCAATAGCGTATCCGCAGGGCATTCACAAATACCAAAAAAGTCACCAGACCCTGTCGGAGAGTGCCACGAGGGAGGGACTAACCACACAGAATCCCTGCTGTCGCGAGTGAAGGGCTAACCACATAGAATCCCCAATCCTTGAGTGAGGGACTAACCCCATAGAATCCTTGCTGCCACTAGTGAGAGACTAACCACACAGAATCCCTAATCCTTGAGAAACCGACGCACCGACAGGCATTTCTCCACACCATCATCTGTCCTAGTGGCTTCTTCCAGTAGTCTCAGGGTTAAGCAAGGCATGATTGGCTCCCCCTCCAAAGTTTTGGGAGGGTAAACTGATGTGACCATGCACACAACATATGAGGTTCCACGAGTACACACAGAGAGATAATAACTAGCACCAGAGTCACACGAGATCTAGCCTAGTTTAGGCGAGTGCACCCGGCCCACCCGAGGGTTGGTGCGACCCGCAACATGTGCTCACAACCAAGGAACTAGTTGTTCCGCACACAATGCGACACGTGGATGAGATCCGACCCCTTGGTCGGATGTAAGAGTCAACCCGTAGGCTTGTACAGCCCAACCACGTGTCTCAAAGCAAAGATAATCCATATCCTCACTCGGTTCCTAAGGGGCACTAGCGAATCACATCAACAACACGATACAGATCACGCAACCACAAGTCCTAAAAAGGGTGAGCTAGTTGCTCCTCTAGGTGGTCAACACGATAACCGGCCTAGTTATGCTAACGCTGAACATAACATAATACAAACAAACCCTTAGGCGACAAATCAAAGAAACCGAGCATATAATCATGGCAGCACATATACATTCAACATAGATGGAACCAACAATATAGAAACATGCATAAACCCAAGGCAATCTAGTCAATCGAAAGGTTAAACATATAAACAGTTCATCACGTACACAAGCAAAAGATACAAATCAGGGAATGATGATACGCATAAGAACGCAACAAACAGGGACTTGATAGTTCACGAGCTACACACGATTCCATGCTACCACGAGTAATAAATCAGTTCAAACAGTGGATCACAACACCAACACATGCATGAAACAAGTCATCCAACTTTCAATTTTTGTAAATTCTAACGTGCCACTATTCACATGCTTTAAGCCACAAACCCGGTTTATAATGAAACTTCTTAGCTTCCCGACGACTTGACCAAAACACCACAAGAACCCACAAGCTAAACGACGAGCCGAAACTATGAAGCCCGAGAGCACCTAAACATAGAATCACGAGTAAAAGTCAACGAAACGGGCAAACGAAGCACAACTAGCTAAAACGAAGCTCACCGTGCAAACGAGGATGGAAATTGAGCTAACGATGTATCGCTGGAGTGCGACGGCATATCGCTGGAAAAAGGTGGTGGCGGTAGCGGCCGACGACGCGCCGCCACGGAAAATGACGAGTAATACCTCTTTCTCTTCATCTCGTCGCCCTAATCACGGAACTGGTCTCGGTTTTACGAACGGAGCTCTCTAGCTCCACGAATTCAAAACTCTCTCACTTGAAAACTCCATGAAAACCAACGAATCTTATCTTGTTTCGTAGCTCTCGATGCCCTGAGCACGGAACTGGTCTCGAAATTGCGAACGGACCTCTCTAGCTCCGTGACACCAAAAAATAAGAAATGGATTTAAGGTGGGTTTGAAGAAAGAGAAGTTGGGCTGCTAAGATATTTTTTTGGAGAAGGAGAAACCAACTTTCTTTTTAAAAAAAAATATAACTCATTTTCTCATTTTTAGACACATGTTTTTAGACTTCTAGAAAACCCTATTTTGCTTTCCATAAATGAAACATTTATTTATACAATAAGTTAACATTTATTTATAACTAAACAAACTCATTCAACAATTATTTATTTTTAGACCTTGAAAAATAATACAATTCTTGGGATTTTAAGATAATTTCAAACATTTAAATTTTTAATAAAACACATGATTATAATTAAAAGAAATAGGGTGTTACATAACTCAACCCATCGAATGAGTTGGATTAGTTCAGATTATTTGAGCTATCGAGTTATTTGCATTCATGTAGATGAGTGAGTAGCATTGGCTGGACAAGCAAAAGTTAAAAGCCCTCTATTATTGGGTGGATTATGGGCCTGGTTATGTGGCCCACGATTTTCCATTTAAGGGCTAACTAACATGGCTACTGTTTTTCATAGGGAAACTTACTATTCACAAAATAGTTAGAATTTAGCAAGGATAGTATAAGTATTAATAATAATACTATATTAAATACATATGATATTGTATTCAATAATACTGTATTAATTAGTATTAATAATACAAATATTTAATAACTGTGGATATAAATATTTTAAAAGTTGACTATATTTATAATTATTTTGTTAGAATAAGTCATCAATTATAATTTTTCTTTTTCATAATCTATTTGTCAATTTGTCAATTTTCACAAAAAAAAAAAAAGAAGAAGAAGAAGAGGCAATTGTGTCGGCAATGATAAAGTAACAAAAGGACAAAAATTACACAACAAAATGTGAAACCAAACTCTAATCGAAATACTTTTTTTCCAATAAATTCCTCATTCTCTCAGTAACAATATATACACTTCTATATATATTGATTCTAATTCAATAAGTTTAAATCACTTTCTAATTGTCTCTTAATCTATACCGTATCGTGAATCATATCTACCAGTGAGATGACTCAATTTCAATTTAATATAATGTTTACAATGTTAATGTTCATCTACCAATGAGATGACTCAATTTCAATTTAGTATGGAATCACATAATCATTTATTTTATGGAGTAAATCTTTTGCTGTAAAATTTGAATTACAATATTCTTTTTGGAAGTTCCTCCCATCAATTTTCCATCTAGCTCTCCTTAGGATTTTAATTTTGTTTTTAGTTGTTGCTCATTTTTAGAGGGAAATTTACGGATATACAAATCTATAAAATAGTTATAAATACAATCACTCTAAAAAATATTACGAATATACTCATTAAGATTAATGAATATGTCAAATACTTTTTTATAATATTGACATTAATGAATATTTATAATATAGTATTACTACGTATTAATAATTATAGATACAAATACTATAAAATTACCACATTTGTAATGATTTTGTGGTATAATTTTTCCTTTTTAATATTGTTTGTTTGGGCCGATTGCTAAAGCCTGCTCACACCATTGGACGCTTAGTTTTGGTCCACCATACCCATTATGTGCATGCTATAAAATTGAGTTTTATTATCAATTTGAATTGAAATTATAGAGGAAAAAAAAAATGAAAACAACAACAAAAGAAAACAAATAGTGATATTTATGTTTTTTTTTAATGCAATCAAGTTTAAAATTTTGTTAAATAAGAGCAACATGTGATGTTTACCAATTTCACTATAGCGCCCTTTTAGAGATAACAATAACCTATTGTTATTTAATCGTTAAGATTGAAAAAATAGAATAATTTTCAAATAAATGTAATCTTTTACAAAATATTTGTAGGTTATAAAAACTCCTTATCTTACGATCTTCAGATTTAATTAATTCAAATTTAATTAAATTAGGGAATTTAGCGTTTCCAATAAATATTCCTATTATCTTACTACATTTTTACTTAATTTCTATAAATTTCAAAATTATTATTCAGTTATTATAGTTAGATAAAACTTAAAAATAATTCATGTCATTCAAAATCACTCCAAAATTAGATATGAGTAGGTAATTTATGTAAAAAATGTATCTTTTAATCACTTTTTTTTAGTACTTTAATCAATTACTTATTTCTACATATTTAATTCATGAAAGAATTACAAATAGCTAAAATTATTTTTTTATGTTTGATTAAACCATCTAATTTTTAAAATTACAAATACACTCGATTTTTAATTTTAAAATCAATTAAGTATATTTATATAACTAAATTACTATGTTTTGATTGTATTTAAAAAAAATATATCACTCCTAAATAATTAAACTAGTTAAATTATATTTATTTTAAAATAATATTTCATCAATAAAAAAAATATTCAATTATGACTATTATATTCAAAAACTCGACGAAACATAAATTTTTTATCATTTATCTTTCATTTTCTTCCCACTCATTCCATTCATTCCTAGCTAACACATGCCCTAAAAGAAAAAGAATAGGGTGTGTTTGTTTTTTGTAGAAAAGAATGGAGTTGAGTAGAAGATAATGAAGTGGTTAATAGTAGTTTGAAGTGGTTAACTACTCGTTTGGGGATTGAAGTTAATAGTAGTTGATTAATCAACTATTTATTTAAAAATTAATATTAACCGTGATTGAGTGATAAAATTTAATAAAATTTAATAAAATTTAATGTGAGAGTATTGAAATGAATAGAGAAACTTAAATAAACAAACACACCCAAAGGGGCACATAGAAAAGAGTGATGAGAGTATTGGGATCAGAAATTGGTGATTACTAAGCTGGGAGAGAGAAAGTATAAAAGAATGAAAATTGGGAAACTTAAATAAATAAATAAATATATATATATATATATATATATGATGAATGGGGAAAGTAAAAATAATAAGGAATAATAATGTTGAAAATTGGAAGAGAGTGGATGTTGAGCAGGGGTCACCCTTAAATACACTGCACATGGATTTGGAGCCAAGCATCCCAGTTTTTTTTTTTTTTTTGTAAAGAATAAACAAAGCTCAAACGAAAACGATAATAAATTTGGTATTATTGATCTTAGATTCGTTTTACTCCTACATATTGTAAAATTATTATTAGTATTTATTAAAAAAATAATAAACCATCCATGTGATATATAGTTAAATTCAAAGGATGCAATCTTTGCAATACACGTACCCTACCTCATTTCCCTTTTCCATCATCTCACATGATATGCTCTTTATTAGCTATTTTATAATAATTTAATTGTTGCTTCAAATGCATTCATAATGATAAAAATACGCATAACGTTATTTCTTCTACATTTAGAGTTGTGTATGAAAATTGTTATTAATAGATAACCACTACTTAGTAAATAATAAATATTAGTAAATAATCATTATTGCACATAATTATTAAATATAATAATCCTTATTTACATTTAATGTAAAAGTAATATTTGATGGAGAATTTTTAATAAGGGGTTATTGATTAATATGGATAGCAGTTAAAAAGAATTGAAATGAATAGTGATTATAATTCATTATTCAATTAAAAAAATTATTGGTTATCAAAATAAAGAAAAACTAATCATTATTTTAATCTTTCACTTGAGATTGGAGGCTCAAGTGACAATCTAATTCAAAAGGTATAAACTAACACAGCTCAATTGATATGAAGAAGTTCCTATGACCAGATATTATTGACTCCAATTTCATCTAAAAAATGTTATATTAGAAAAAAACAATAATAATAATAATAAATTAAATTAAATAAAAAAAAAAAAGATAAAAACCAAAACGGTCCGTTTAGGCCTCTCTTTTTAATTTGAGGAAATTGAGCACCGCCAGTTTTGGGTTTTGACACGAGGGATGCACTGAGTCACATGCTTGACTGACAGTGGGCCCCACCTATATCACGTGCAATTTGGACCCCACACCTCCCTCCCATACTCCTCTTATTTAATTTCGCCAATTTCAGAGCTCTCACGTTCCACCTCCTCAAATATTCATTAACTAATTATAAATAATAATAATGAATAAAGAATAATAAAAAGACGGAGAAATATACTTTTTTTTTTTCAATCGAGAGAGGAGATCACCGTCAACCTTATATAAATGGTATTACTGCTTTCAAACAACGTAAAAATCAAATAGTGAAGTTGAAATAGATTATCAACTACCAAACTATATGGTGGAGTTTCTATTTAATTCTTAAATTTTTAAAATCAAACATTTTATCTTGACATTTCAATAACACACGACTTTGATTTTTTGAGATTTAAAAAAAAAGAAAAAAATGATTAAAATAATTTTAAATAATAATTTAATATTTTCTTTTTGATAAGAAATTAATTTTTATAAGAATAAGTTAATTAAAATCGGGAATTATTCAAATGCGAAAAATAATGTTTGACAAATAAAAATTATTCCCAAAATCTAAGGCTAAAAATGTAATTTTAACTAGGAGTAAATAAACAGTAATAAGATTGGGATTACCTTATCCACTGCCCGAAGAAGAGTCTTCCCTTGGGATTGATATCGGGCAAGGCAGGGGAGCCCACCTCACTTCTGGATGTCCGCCACGTGGCATCCCCCTTCCATTCAGTAAGTTTTAATTTAATTTTTCTTAAGCTGGCAAAAAATCTGAACCGTTCAGATCATCATGAAACAATACTTTACGCCAGTAATTAAAATTGGTAAGCTTTTGCATGCATGCATGCAAAAGAAAACACATTTACACTACACCTTAATATTGTAATTAAGTTGCTAATTTTATTTGACCATTGTATTAGTACAGCTGTACATCGCTTCCACTTCAGCATCTTTGCCACGTGCCGTTTGTCAATTTACACGTCACTGAATCAGGATTCTTTACCATACAAATTCATATTTGAATCGTGAAATAAATGGTAAATTTAATTAATAATTATATATAGTGGTAAACCAGGTAAGTTGTAACGTAAATGAGTTCGCTCATAGAATAATAATTAAAGGAGTTTGAGTTATGAGAATAACTAATTGTATATAAAACTTTAAGAAAAGTATAAAGAAATGGTCTAAGTAGAGTTCCCTTTTTTATATATTTCCTCAAGTTGAAGAGGAAACAATTTTTTTTGGTGAATATTACATCTTTACCTTTTCTTGAGTATCTTAATTTCTTCCATTTAATATTTTTGACTTCTTTTAATTTTTTTTAACCTTTCTGTGTAGGTACAATTTGATTTCTATTAAAATCCCCCATTTTAGCTGTCATAATTGTCCCAAGACCTAAATTTTAAAAATAAAAAATAAAAAAAAAATAAAAAATTGAAAAATATCTCTTCCTCTCTCATCATACATACATACATACCCATAACTCTTCACTCTTAGCCACTCTCTTTTTTTTTCTCCATCTCAATCAAACACACTTTCCCTCACAAAAATTCCCCAATTCTCGAAACCCTTCATTTTTCGCCCATGGAACAGCCCCAATTTTACTCCCAATTCGCCACCCAAAAACGCCACCCCTCCGCCGCAAATCAACCCACCGCCGCCGCCGACGCCGCCGACAATTTCGCCGTCGACGACCTCCTCGACTTCTCCAACGATGACGACGGCGGACTTTTCTTCACCGACAACAACCAAACCCCAACCTCCACCGATTCCTCCACTCTCACTGTACTCGATTCCGGCAACTCCTTCCCCAATTTCGATTCCGGCTTCAATTTCTCCGGCGAGTTTTCTGTTCCGGTAATTCCAACATTCCCGCCCACTTCAACATTTTTCTCTTTCTATATTTTACAATTAAATACTTTTATTATATACATTTCAACAATTCTTAATTTTAGTTCGTGTTTATTTTTTGAAATTTTTTTTTTACTATTTAAATTCATGTCGAATACAAAATAATCAATTTAGACGATCGTTCACCTCCATCCGCCATATTATTGTTTAAAAAAAAAAACTTAAATAATCAATTTATCCAATATATTGAAATTAGTATAACTACCAATTTAGTTAACATGAACCAATGATTTTGTTACTTTTTAGTCGGGGGAATATTACTTTCTAGTCTGATTTTTTTATGTAATTTTTATTTCATTTATATATTTGAAAAGTAAACATTTTTATCTCCATATTTTAATAATATTTAATTTTAATTTTTTAAATTTTGTTCAATATGGAATTTGAATTCATATCCTTTTATGAAAATGCATTGATGTTCTTAGCTTACTCTTGTTGACCTTAATTATATTTTAGTCTTTGTATTTTTAAATTCTTTTTACTTATTTTCTTTTACAAATTTAATTCATGGAAAAATTAAAATAATCAATATATTAAATTTTATATTGAACAATTTTGTTACAAAACTGCTCATAATTAAAATATGCTCATAATTAAAATATCAAACATAAATATGGTAGACATTTAAACATAAAATGAAAATTGTACCAAAAAAAAAAGGAATTAGGTACAAAAAATTTTATTTTATTTTATTGTTCTGATTTCTAATTAATTTTCCTTTTTTCCCAATCAGTGCGATGAATTAGCAGAGCTCGAATGGCTTTCAAATTTCGTCGAGGACTCATTTTCCACCGACGATTTGGAGAATCTCAGTCTGATAACCGGAATAACTCATCGAGCCGAAGAATCTTCAAAAACCAGCGAAGAATTCCAGACCGCCGCCGGTTCGGTTCCGGCAAAGGCGGCCCGAAGCAAGCGGTCGAGGGCGGCGCCCTGTTTCTGGAACACCGGAATATCCGCACTTTCCCCGGAAAATTCCTCATTCGAAACCGCCGGCAAGAAATCCGGCAGAAAGAAAGAGATCTCGCCGGATGACATGGCGGCGGGTCGTCGGTGCCGGCATTGCGCCACCGACAAAACACCGCAGTGGCGGACGGGCCCAATGGGCCCGAAGACGCTGTGTAACGCTTGTGGGGTCCGGTACAAGTCAGGCCGGCTTGTACCGGAATACCGACCGGCGGCGAGCCCCACGTTTGTGCTGACGAAGCACTCGAATTCTCACCGGAAAGTGATGGAGCTCCGGCGGCAGACGGAGATGATGAGAGAACAGCAACTGAAGCAGCAATGCCTTCATCGTGTTTCCAACGGCGGCGATTATTTGATTCATCAACAAACAGAGCTCCGGCGAGTCTTTGAATAGCTTCGCCGATTAATCGAGCGGCTCAGTCGGTTGGTTTCGTTTTAATTAGTGGCTAATTGTTTCAAAATCTGATTTAGGGGTGTTTGGTAGTTTTTAGATTTATTAATTTTCATTTCTAACTTAAATTTTGTACTTAACATACTGATATTTACTTTTTCAAAGCTCTTAATTCCCATTCTCATTTTAAGTCTATAGTTGGGCTTCCACTATTTAACTTTTTTGTTTTAGTTTGAAAATTGATTTCAAACTCATATCCTCATATTTATTAAGTTGTACAAAATATTTTTTTGACTATCACAAATTTAGTCTAAGTTTGGTTTGAAATTTTTGTTTAGGAAGTGCTTTCAAATCATTCTAATTTAAGTAGCTACTATGAATAGCTTACCAATAAATATTTAATTTTTTTGTGATTATAGTTATTTTTCTAGTTTAATTAAATTATGGAACTAAGTCTTAATTTCTAAAAGCATAAAAATTAAATTATATGAAATACCTATTAACACTCACAGCGATTTACTACTTTTAAATTGTCCATCATTCGAACTTATTAAGATATTCAATAAATGTAGATATCAATGTGAAAATTATGCAAGATAAAAAAAAAAAAAAAAGGAGTAGAACTAGAAATGAAAGAATAGTGGTTATAGAATTGTGTGAAATGCGAAGGGAAATTGGGAATTGAAAAGAAAAAAAAGAAGAAGAAAAAAAGAGGAAAAAAAAAGAAAAGGTAAGTGTCTTGAAGTTTGCAAAAGTACAGGTAGCATGAAATTTTTACTACGGCTGATTTATTTTATTATTTTTTATAAAGTTAAAAGGATATTGGTTTAAAATTTAAATTTGTGTCAATCATGTGATAATTGGTAATAATTGATTACTGATTTCAGATTCATTTTTAATTAACAAATACAATACCTCAAGATTTTTACATCTTTTGGCTGCATCACATGCTTCTCTTTCACGCAATACTTAATCATATTGTTTCCAATATGGATAACTCTAAATACAAATCTGGTGTTTTTTAATCGTTCGTAATGTTAGTGAAGTTACATTCATCTTCACCACAATTCTTTATTCATTATAATTATTAATATTTTTAATATTTTTAAAAAAATAATAATAACACTTGAAATGTTTGTCTCGATGAAGTTGAGTGGCAGTGAAAAAATAAAATGGTTTGAATGTGGTGTTTGAAAATGACTGCTTGCAAGAAAACCTAGTTTGAATGAAATTGTCTATGTGACATGTTGCAATAAAATCTTGTTTGGATAAGAAGAGCAGTTGTCAAAAAAAAGTTGTTCTAAAGAGAGATTGTAGAAAAAATTTGTTTGGATAAAGTCATTTAGAGAAGGGATTGAAATGAGAGGTTGGACTAAGATGTTGAAATACGGGGTTGGGGTAATTTCTACCCTAAACAAGCATGAGTAAATTATTTTATCCGTGTTCCTTCACCCAATTTTTGTCTCATTATATTCATTTAGATACATGAACTAAACATGAAAAGTTTCATCTAAAAATTAATTAATAATAAAGAGGAATAACTGAACTCATTTTCTAAAAGTTGTAAGGTCTCAATATGATTCTTTTACCCATTCTCGAGATATGGTATCACTTTGAAGTCATCATTCTTAGATCAAATCTCAATTCTATTCTTTTTTTATTTTATTTTTATCCAATACTCATTTTGGTGTTATAATCTCTATACCATATTAGACTAATATGAGATTTAATCTCAAAATTAATTGACATTGACATTAAATTAGAGGTATTTACATTTGTGGTGCTAAAGATTGAGAATTAACTTGAGGATTTAGTCAAGCCAAAAAGAAATAATGATTATAAAAAGAAGAGAAAGTGGGTGAGCATTAAGATGGGATAATGAGCATGATTAGTAATGAATTGAGCTGTATAAAGCAATGGGAAGAAGAAGAAAAAGCTGCATAAACCTGAAATCAAGACATAAAAAACAGAGCAAAATTAAATCCATGGAATCAAGCGGGAATTGAAATTTTTTGAAGTAAAATAATGAAAAACAAAAGTTAGTGAGATCCAATGAAGAATAGTGTTTTGTGGTTGCATTGTTTGTGGACAAGCCTTGAGACCAGTTTGGGTGCAGCCTAAGCTGCACCCTTGAGGTAATGTCAAGAAGAAAAAAAATATTAAAAAACAAAATGAAACACTTTAAAAAAAAAAAAAAAAAAAAAATTTGAGACATGTGGCTCCAAAGGAGCCACATCAGAGACAGCCAGTTTTTGGGTGCAGCTTAGGCTGCACCCAAACTGGTCTCACAAGCCTTGGTTCCCTCTTCTCCTAACTCTTTCTTTCTGACAATTACCTCATCCATCCTTACTGTCAATTCACTTTTCTTTCCTAAAATATAAACTATAGATAGAAGACTACTAAAAATGACTATACCAAAAATCTCAATTATCCAACCCAAACAGTAAGAATTAGATTGAGTTATAATTTTGTTTGAATTAAGTTATAATTTTCATAGGATTGATTGAGTTGATTTTCATATTAATCAATTTTTGACTTGCTCAACTCCAATCAATTCAAAATAAGAATAATAATATATATGTATTCATAAGATTAATCAACAAGATAAGTTTTTAACATGTTAGTAGAGAGTATATACTAACAATAACGACATTTTGTATTTGAATCTAATGCCAATTGCCATGCATTTTTTCGATCATTTTTTTTTACAAATTTATGAGCATACTATGAATGCTTAAAAAAAAACCTAAGATAAACTCATCCCAATTAATCGAACACAACTTAAAAATATGAATTGAATTGAATTGTTATAATACATATTGTTGGATGAATTGGCAAAAAATCAACTAATTCAACCTAACTTACACCATGTATACACCTAACGTGTAGGGGTTGTTTGGATAGAGAGCAACGTATGCTTCTTCCCAAACATCATCAGGATTAAATGGACTACTTTCAAAAAGCCTTTAAAAGCACCACAAATGTTACAGTTGTAATATCACTTCTACATCACAAAACTGATGTCACAGATAATTTTGGGAAGATTATAAAACAAACAAATTTACAACCCATCAAGATTAAACTTACCAGTTTCCTCACAAAATTTACCCATCAACACCCCCAAAATTCCCTCCCAGTTTCCTCACAAAATTTACCATTGCAGAAGCAAGCAAAATTATAAGTAGAACCAAGCAAATTTGAACCTCCTAGAGGGGAATTTCATTGATAATTGTGATAAGGAATCCACAGTTGCAAGCAACACAACAATCAAGAGCTGAGGACAAAATCCAATGAACCGATGAGTGAGAAAGAAGAGAGAGCAATTGAAGAAAGCCCACGTGATTGTGTATTGCTATCATGTGGACATGGTCAAAGATAGTTCATGAGAAATGGGGAACACTAAAATGACACCCTCTCCTCTTCCCACTCACACTCTCACGTGCTCTCCATACATTGCATAATGCTCTAATATTCCCACACTCGATTAAAACATTTTTCTTTATGTACACACTTGAACGTACGATAAGATAGTACGGAGTTTTATCTCAAAATCAATTGACAATAAGTAGAGTACCTCATCTATCGTATAAATGCTAGGAAGCCTCCCACTTTTCTAATGTCAAGGTCCCAAAGGGATGACGTAGTGGTTGAAGGTTTGGGTTTTTGAAGGTATGCTCCACTCAAGGTCTCATGTTCGAGTCTCACCTGTGACATTAATTTGTAGACATTTTTCATGTCTCCATTCTTTCGATGTCTCCCAGTACCTGATTTAGAGACAGACGTAGTTACCCCAAGTATAGTGGAGCGAAGCTCCAATTTTCCAGTTTCAAAGGAAAAAGAAAAAAAAAAACTTTCCTAATGTCAAATCCTCAACTTTTAGAATAGCACCAAAATGCAAAAAAAAGTTCAACCATTTCTGCGTTTTCTTCAAACAATCAAAGAGAAATGCAAAAAGAAATCGACAGCTACCAGTCGTATTCGCTAGAGGGCCATATTGTGTTGATAATACTCAGATGTGAAAATTTATGGGATAAGTGAGAAATGAATTTGGGGAACACATTCTGGACTGGAGTTGTTTCATCAGTTCTAACCTCAACCTAAAAAACAAAACAGAGACTGGGGCAGGCTCCAATATGATCTAACAGAATATTTGATTCGCCATCCTTTACTGTATTCCACACTTTAATCACAGCATTCTCTTAAATTTCGTCCTTTATCGAGGCACAGATAGACCCATTTCTGAAATGAAGTGTAAAAAAATAGAATTATTTTAGCATTCACTTCAAGTGGAGAAGCTACCTTCACAGTTCATATAAATTCTATCGAGCAGTTCATTAATGGACACTAAATAAAGTAGAAGTATCTAATAACGAAAGAGTCGAAGACCATGCATATGGCAGGAAATATATCGATGTTACTTATGTAGCATTTCAGCAACCCATCTCTCTTATCAATCACAAATTCAAAAGATACACTAAACCTCATTATAAGAAAAAAAAATATACACTAAGCCGTAGAGCTACTATGTTTAATTTGTATTAGGAATGAACTAAATCCTCCTGTGAACAGGTGGAGCTGCAGATTATTATAATGTGTAAGATTTTCTCATCTATCTATCTACAAGCAACTAAATGGATTACATGAATACTTATAGACTTTCTTTATGTCTATGTAATAACATGTTAGAATCTCAACTATTGAATTGAGAAGAATGTAGCTTGGCTGCAAAATCCACCAAATGGTTTCACAACAGTATGCATCCACAATAAATTGATCCCATATATTAAAATGCCCAAATCAAATTTAGAAAAACCCAACTTTGCCTTTTGAGCTTCGTTTAAAAGATTCCCTTATTCTCTAAAATTTGCTACTCTCCATCTTTCATAAGGTTCCAAAACTACCTATGACTGTAGAATGTTGGCCAGAAAATTAATCGAGTAGGAAGCTTGAAACTCGTCTAAATTAAGTTTGAAAGACTGACATAAAGACAAGTCAATTTTTTGTCCAACATTCTAACAAGTTTCTACTCCAAGAGTTTTTTTTTTCCCTCTTTTTTTTTTTTTTGAAATTTACTCCAAGAGATGGTTTTGAAACGTGTATGAAAAGTAAAATATTGCAACTTTTGAAAAAAAATAAGATTATTTTTAAAGCAAATGTCAACGCTCAGGGGTATTTGTTTTTCTTTTATATAACTTAGCCTACTAAAAATAAAAATAGCAGGCCCAGTTTAAGTAACTTCCCTTCCAACTCCAGTTAAAACAACACTTGCAACAGTCTTTACGTGACTTCTTGTATGCTTTTCCAACACTTGAATTGTGAATTAGCACAACTCCTCTTGATACTGATAAAAAAATCATCCTATCTCATAATGACTAAGCAGAGTAAATTTAATCTAGTCTCTGCATAAATGAGCATATTTAAGGGCAAACTGACAATTGGCTGCACCACTACACAAGTTTATACTATGAACAAAGAGTTCTATGATCAAGAACAATGAATGATGCATTCAGAGAAAACTATCAAGATCCTCTAATAATCAGCGATAAAAAAAAATGATAAGAATGTCACAAGCATTCCCTAGTTTGGCCATGGAGTGAGTATCAATTTTCATCAGTCAAATGTCAACTCAATTACAATTTTAGATAAACCCAGTAAAAATGCAATGAAACCCAAATGTAAACTCAAGCAAATGCTGTGAAACAGTCACCCAAGCAGGCATTAAAATTAGATGCAGATGAGATCAAAGCAAATACTAAATAGGAAAAAAGAATATGGTATTGGAAAAAAGAACTCAAACTGTAAGCCAATAACACAAACATTAAATAAAATTGACTAGATTCAAACTACAAAATGGACTATATTAAGGGATAATCGCAACTACCAAATACGAATATTTGATCACAGGATGAAAAACAAACAACAGAAATTTCATTCACGTACAATACTAAGAGTTAAAAAAAATTGCTTACGATTAACAAATTATAAAGAATGGAGATATCAAACTCCCGGATTTGCACTGCAGAGCATACCCTGAGACAAAGACCTGGAGGAAATCGAGTCGATTCCGAGACACGAAGTTAATCGGGCCGATGCAACAGCTGAATGAAGGGGGAGCAGAGATTCAAGGGAGCCAAACCGCGGAACCAACCTGAAGAATGAAATCACTCAATTAGCAATAATATCATGAATGTGTATAAATCAATCAAAGCCCTATGAAAAAAGGGAAAATCACAGAGTTCAGAATCTGGCTTTGCCTGGAAATTGTGGGCGACGAACAGACAGTGAAGGAAGTGGCCGGTCTGGGTTTAATGGAGGGTTTGATTATGGTGGATTTAAGGAGGGAAATAGCTGGTCTTGTGAAAGATCGACAGTGGGAAGCCATTGTTGGTAAGAAATGGAGAAAAAGTTGAGAATTAGGGTTTTTCAGGAACTGCTGCAATGTCGGAAAGGAGAAGGGTTTTGACAGGTTCTTTTTTAATCTTTCCCTCCCCTGATGTTATTTAAGGGTGTGTTTGTTTTTTTTTTTGAAGGAAATAATTATTCTTGACTTCTCTTCAATTACTCAATCATCACGTTTCGAATTTTTATATATTAAAAAAAAAAAAAAAAATTTCAAATTTTTTATTAAATCTTATTAAACTTATCTTTTAATCTCGGCTAACATTAATATTAAAATATTTATTTTTAAAAACAATTTTAACTATATTGAAAAAGTTAATGCGTTAGCTTGATTGCAATCTAATTTAATACATAATTCGATTTTGAAATGATTATTTCATAAAAAATTATCAATTAATAATAATTTTAATTCATAAAAAACCTCATTTTTTAAATAAAAAATTTCATGTAAACATATTTCTAAAATTATAAAAAATTAATAAGAACAAATTTACAAATGAAATACACTAATAAATTAATAACAAATAGTAAATTTTAGTTGTATTATCATTATAAAGATTAAATTTGATATTTAAAATTAAAAGAATCAAAATAAAACAAAATTAAAAGTAGATTAAATTGACATTTTAGTTATT
>JBBMKA010020680.1:0-28655 GCA_037833695.1 Sechiopsis laciniata | reverse complement strand
AAAACTAAAAGTTGATTGATAATTCAATATGATAGTTTTTGTTTATCTTAGAGGTGTAAATGACATGAATTTGAATTATTCAATTTGAATTATTCAATTTGAATTATTATTAAATTTAAAAACATAAAAATATTTTTTAAGATCAATCAAGAACAATTGAGGTGAATAATTAAAGTTCATAAACTTTCAATTATAGATACATAATTATTATTATTTACTTCAACCCTATTTTCAAAAAAAAAAATTATATTAACCATTCTTAACCTCAATCCTCAAACAAGTAATTGATTACTCCACTAATATTAACTTCAATCTTCAAACGAGTAGTTAACCATGATACTACCATTAACCACTTCATTCTCTTCCACTCCACTCCACTCCACCTTTTATGTCCAAAGAACAAACACACCCTAAGAGAGCAAAACTTACTTAAGAGTGGGTAAGTATTCCACCACAAGTCAAAAAATGAACTACATTTGTTTATTACTTTTTTAAAAAAAACTCTACACTTTATCATTTTTCTTTCCATCAATCAAAATCATTTTTTAAAAATAAAATAAAATAAATGTAATCCAAAATGGTGGTAAGTAAAAATTCTTTCACAAAATAGTACATCTTTTTCAGGTTTATTGGTTTTGTAATGAAAAAAACCGATTGTAATTTTAGTGCATTACCGAACACTCAAATTTTCATGAATTGTATAAAAGGTCAGCAAAATTAAAGAAAGATCATCTGAATTTACATCGTTTAATAAAATAAAAAGATAACTTTTCCACTGTTATTTTTCTAAATAACAATACTATAGTATTTATGTCAAGTACTAAGTAGACATCTCAAGATGTATCAAGTATCAAGCCACGACCAGCTTTTATGTTTGCAAATGTGTGAACAAGTTTACATGCAATTAAACTATTCTAGCAAGATATACAGTGTTCAATCTTTTTGTTAGTACAAGTTGAGAGAAGAATCATAGACAGTATCTCTGTTCTCAAATAAATGAGAGTCAAATATCAATTTTCAAGATCAAATTGTAACTATAGTATTGAACTGAATAACAACCAAACAATAAAATCACTGCTGTTCAACCTTACAACAATTAAATACTAAAAAATCCATAAAATGTTAATTCTTAAATGGTAATTATGTATTGAATCAATCACTTCTTAATTACTTAAAACCCTTTTTAATCACTAGAATACTCCAAAGTTTACAATTCTTCACATCAAACACAAACTTCTTCATTCTCATGACACTCAAATTATGAACTTTCTAACTCCTACGTCAAAGTCATCTTCAATAAAAAAAAATACCACCAAAAACGCCGAAGTCATGCCACCTTCTCCACCTATCTTCTTTCTTTTTTCTCTATAATAAAAACCCAAATAACCTAACCTAAAATTGAAAATTGTTAGGGTTGGATTGGATTACTACGGTTGAAAGAACCAACAACCCAAAATTTTGAATTGATTCCAAAAAATAAAAATAACTTCAAAGAAAGAAGTGAGCTATAGCATAAGTGAGATGTACCCTCTTCTTCATGTCAAAGGTTCAAATCCACATTTGTCCTATTACAAAAGCTCTAAACTCTAATAACGAAAGAGTTGGTGGTAAATTACGTGGTTAATTGATTGTAATCCAATTAGACTACATGATTACGGGTTTGATCCTATAAATGAGTATTTGATATGACTTTTATCTTATTTGAGATCGCACTCCATAGAGTTTATGGTCTACATCCTCAATTTCAACTCAAAAAAAAAAACAACTAATAACCCAACTAGTGACCAACAAGCAACCTCTGTGATGAGTGTCTTTCTTTCAAAAAAAAAACAAGGAACCTCTCAGAACTTAGAAGTTCAAAACATTGGCAGCAAAAATTGATATTGAGATCCAAAATATGACCTAGTGACCACCAAGTCTCACCCCAAAAAATACTTATGCATGAGAGAAAACTGTCAATAAATAAGCAACCTCTCACCCAAAACACACCAATCAGTCTTTCCACACACCAATAATGTGCAAATTTTATCTAAAGTCCACTTTGAGTTTGCTTTCATAACATCACAAAACAAAGCAGATGATCAAATCAAGCCCAAACATGAAAATGAAAACTAAACAAAATTCTGCACAATTTCTTAAAAACAAACTGCATATCTTGTTCCAGTATCCACCCAACACATACAAAACTCAGCATAGCAATCAAAAGAATTCACATCTATATACATACCCAAAACAAGAATAAAACCAACCTTCATTCTATACATAAAAAACCCACAAAAACAGAAGGGTACAAAATTCTAACTCTCAACTTCACCATCATCATCAGTTCTCCTATCACTATTGAAAGAAAACCCAACCCAAATCCCCCTCAAAACCCTCATTCCCTCATTTCTCTTCCCTTCAACATCATCAACAGACAATTTAAACCTACAAACAGGGCAGTTCCCATGAAACCCTAGCCATTTATCTACACAATCAGAATGAAATTTATGTTTACAGGGCAATTCTTTAGCAACAGCCCCAATTTCCCAATCATCCAAACAAATAACACACTCACCAGGCAAATCCTGTTCGGTGATTTGAAGGGTCGAAAGCGCTTGAATGGACGCTGTAGAAGCCGGTGGCTGCCCTTCCTTGCCGCTCAAATCTTGCAAAAGCGATTCCAAGCTCGAACGCCCCTCGATCACAACCATGCTTTGAGTAAATGGGTTCACCAGAATGATCCTCTCGATTCGATTTTCGATCTGCCGATCTGGGTCGGTCGGGTTTTGAGATTGGGGAAGTGGGTCGGGCCCGGAATTGGAGAATCCGAAGAGGAAGGGCATTAAGAGAGATGGGTCTCTGTTTTGGATTAGGGTTTCGAAAACAGAGGAGATTTCAGGGGAATTGGGTTCTGAGGCCATGGATCTGGAAATGGGAGCTTCTGGTTTTGGCGATTGAAGGGATAATCGATCTTTGAAAAGAAGATCATAATCAGAGTGGATGGTTCCGGAAGGATCTGGAATATTTTGAGATGATATGATTTAATTTTGAAAATTAATTTTCTCCGCTCATTTTGAATTAATTCTTCATTTTTAACAATTTAATTCTAATTATTTATTCATGATTACTAAAAATAACTTTTTATTTTTAATTATTCATTTTTTACTTTTTAAAATAATTTATCTTTAACCATTAATTTTAATTATAATTTTTTATAATTTATAATTTCTTAAAATAACTGTTGAAACAAAATCTAAACACATACTACCAGTAATTGCTAGTTCATCTATCAGTGTCCCCTAAGTCTCTTTCAATCCATTCCTCATTGTTTTCATTTGCTATGACATTGATAATAGGATTAGATTTCATCTCGATCCTTCCTTTTTATTTTATTTCATTTTAGTCCAAATTTTCATTTAATTTTTTAAAAATTCGTTATCAAATTTTTGCTATTAGAATTTACTTCATATATAAATTTATAATTTATAATTGTCTACGAAAGTAATAGCTAGTGTTATTAGTGTTTCAAATGACTAAAGTTATGTCCAATTCAATTGTGGTAGAATTTTAAAAATATTAATATAATTGATTCTTATAGTTGAAGATTTTAGAATACTATTAAATAAATCAACTTTTTTTAAAAAAAAATTATTAAAAAAATCAACTTAGATACATAATAATAATAATAATAATAATTTAGTACATATAAACCATGCAAACATGATTTTAAAGAATATATATAATTTGGCTTGAAAAGATTAATTCACGTTAGAGCATATTTACCTAGAATGAATTGATGTTTTGCATCACACACGTGTATTTTTAAAAATTTAACTACAAATATACTCTACTTTTAATTGAATTCAACAATAATTTGAGGTATTGAACTGACATAGACATATTTTTATGCTAATTGAATTCAACTCTTGTATATCAAATATAACATTTTTTTTAAAAATATTTGAAGTGAAAATTCAAATTGTAAGGCTTTGACTATTTATCATATTATTTTGCTCTCGTTGACCTTAATTTGTATTAATTCTATTAAATTATGGTAATCTATAAATTTTATTTTATATGATAGATAGGCACCGGACGTACTTGGCTAATTAGTTAGATATTGATTAACACTAGTTGTATAAATCATTAATTAAATTATATAAGTGAACAATCCATCCGAACCCCTCACTAAATTATATATATTGATACCAAATGGGTCAACTACGCATTAATTATCTTAATTAATGGTAATTCATTTCAACTCTACAGTCACGAATTTGATCATGAAAATCAATATTTAACTCTTATATTACTGAGAATAGATTGAAAGTTTTGTTATTAAAAAGGTTATGTTAGTTTAGGACGTTAAATTAAAAATAAATTGTTTAGAATGAGATATTCTCACGAAATAATTACAAATGCAAACAAATTCTAAAATATTTACATTCATAATTATTAATGCGAATACTACTATATTATAAATATTCATTAATACGAATATTATGTATTATAAATATTCAAAAAGATAAATATTATAAAAAAGTATATGACAATATTTATTAAGTATTTGTAATTATTTTCTTAGATTTGAATAGTTTCGTAAATTTTCCAATTAAAAAATCATGACTTGCTATAATCGTTTTCAGTATAGGAACGTAAAATCACAACCTTAAATAAGTTTATCTAAGTAGATGCTTGGAAATTAAACATGTCTCACAACTTTATATTTCATATTTTAGGAAAAATTTTAAAAATAAAAAAAATAAGTCCTTTAAGATATGCAAAGTACATTTATTTTTCAAGATTGACACTTTTTTTTTTATAGTCAAAGAGAATTCAAATCCATAATCTCTCTGAGGCTATAACAAAGAGGTTTAATATTTAAACTACATTTATTTTCAAAAAAAATTCATGTTCATAAAAAATAAAAAAAAAATGACATAAATAGTATAATTTTGAAAGAAAAAAAAATTGTTTACAGTAAAAAAAAAAGAACAAATCCCTATAAAATGACAAAAATATTCACTCTTAAAATTAAGTGAAGTAATTGAAGCAACCAATCCAACTAATTAAAAACATATAAGTTCAACGGTATAAAAATTTTTAAAAAAACACCCACACAAAAATCTATTATAGATGAAATTTTTTAATAGATGAAATATTTTTAAAAAATTGCTATAATAATAATAATAATTATTATTATTATTATTATTATTTGTAAAAATTTCCTATCTATAGCAATTTCCCTTTATTTATCAAAATTGGCATTTTTTATATACAGTTCAACAGTTGGGGGTAGGGAATTAAGTAAGGCTCATTTTGGCTCAAGATTGGCACTTGAATATCTTAAATTTATAAAATCCTATAATGCTCCAAAAAGAATTCATGTAATTAATATAAATGATTAATAATCATGCTTTCATGATATTAATTTAACATAGCAGAATTGAATCTTTTCAAAATAAAAGTAAAAACACGCACACAGCACAAATATAATATGGGAAATGGGAATGGGGGCAAAAATCTGCCCGTTAATAGTTTCACCAGCCAAATTATACTTCTTTTATAATGACTAAAAACTGAAATCTTTCACATGCTCTCTACTAATTTGATTTAACATTCTATTACCAAATTCTTAACATCCCCAACAAATTGTGCATAATATAGAAATCCCCTAAACTTCTTCCTTGTTCTCCAACATAAAAAAAAAATGTACATAATACACACAGCACTAAGTTTTTTGTTTAGCTCCCGAGAAGCATCGAGCAGCATGATAATTGGAACATTAACTAGAATGACCTCAAAACAGATGAAAATAATAGGAGTTTGTTAGTGAGGGAGGGAGGGTACCTAATAACAGAGCTGCGAGTAGGAGCCGGGGAAATGTCAATACATACGAGGACGAGAGCAAGTAGAAGAAGGTTATTCATGTTCGGTTTATTACATCGTGGTTGACTGCGTGGCTCAAACATCAGTGTGAGGATGAGGGTGAGGAGTGAGAGGTGGCCCTGCTGATGCAATCGCAAATTGTAAGCCTCTATGCTGTCCATGCTGTAGTACAAACGCCACTTGTGTTGCAGCCAGTGTTGCCGCCTCCTGTTGGTTCACAACCACAATTCTCTATTCAATTGGAAATGTTGTTTTTTTCTATTGGAAGCAAAAATGATAATATGACAGAGTTACAATGAACCTATTGAAACAAGGTACAAAATGGAAAATGGAAAGGGTAAAATATTATTTTGGTCCTAAACTTTCAAAGTCCAATTTTAGTCTCTCGACCTTGAGATTTGTTCCATTTTAGTCTCCAAACTTTTCAAAGTCCATTTTTAATCCCTAAACTTTGAAATTTGTTTTATTTCGGTCCCTGAAGTTAAAAAAAATAAATAAATAAAACTTTAAATTGGTCCTAAGAAAAACAAAATTGTTTACTTTTTTTTAAAAAATTTACCATTTTCCTCTCTATAAATTTTAGAAATATATGCACATTTTGTCTTTGATTGTATATTAAAATTATTAAATTATTGAATTAATTTCAATTAATATTAACTTCAAATTTACTATAGGAACTACTTTTAAGTTCTTTTAAAAATACAAAGACCAAAAATTGGACTTTTGAAAGTTCAAGACAAAAATGGAACAAACCTAAAAGTTCAGAAACTAAAATTATGACTCAAAGTTATGGACCAAAGTGGTATTTTACCCAAAAAAAAAGAATCAATGGCGAATCCAAAAATAATATCGAAGGTACAAAAAAATCCCAATACCTAATCAATTGGAAATGTCTTGACTTAGCAACATTTGTAAAGTTCATTAGGTTCCCAACTACTCTTATTAATTATTATTTTCAGGCTTCAAACAATATACCAAAATATCAAAATAAAACTAAAGACTTAAACTACTTATTTAAGAGTTGACTTCAGAAACAATTCTGTTTTCAAAATTTTAAGACCAAGATTTTTTTTTTTTTTTTGAAGCTTCTCTTCACTATACCAAAGGTAATCACATCCGTCCTTAAGTCGGGAATCGGAAGACATTGAAAGAATGGAAATACGGAAGGTGTCTACAAACTATGTCACAGGTAGGTCTTGAAAAACGGACAGTCTTTTTTTTTTATAATCGAGAAGCAGAGCTTCGTCCCACTACATATCCAAAAATATCTGCGCCCGTCTCAACACTTGGACTCGAGAGACAACAAGAGATTTTACGATTAAGTTCAATCATGGTTTTAAACCAAAGACTTCCAAGGGAGCACACCTTACAGACCTCAATAGCCTCTACCAATAAGGTCCACCCCCTTAGGACTTGAAACAAGAAAAGAAAAATATCTCACTTTCCAGTTTTCAAACTATTCATAAATTTTAAAATTTAGTTTGCAAAATAGTATAAGATTTCATTTCAAAAATATGAACTCTTTAATGACCAACCTGTTTTTGTCTTCGACGTTGCACGATACTGATGGCCCAGGCCATTATGTAGCAGGGTAACAGAAAACCAGCAACACGAAGCAAGAAAATCTGTCACAGGTACATTCAGCTTATAAACTCATCCCATTATGCAATCTGATTTTCCCTTTCCAATTTAAGAAATAATTTTGTAATCCACTTACAGAGAAAAAGGCAGATATGTCATCGTCACCGTCCGGATCTGTTATGGTCAATGCATGCCGAAGCAGGAGAAGTGATAGTAACTGCCGCATAAAATAAAACAGATCAATTTGGTACTTAGTAGCATGGAAAATATGAGAGGGGAAAGTGCAATATCATTCCAGTTTTTGGGCAAAAAAGAGTTCTACAAACTAATGTTAGCAAACCTACAATAAGAGCAGCTGATCGGACAAATGCAGCTCCATTGTCATTTGAAGCATCATCATCATACTCGGCTTCCAGGAAATTTCGTTCGGCCTCTGCAATGGCCAGTAGCCGAGTATCTCTCAGGTCTAAAGGATTTCCGTTGATGGTCCATCTTCCCCTGAGCATGCCCCCACATCCGGATCAATATTTCAAATACAACAGAAATAACATGAAAGTAAAACACTTGCGGGTTTTCAGAAACATGCTTATCGATGCAAGACAATAGAAAATAACAAAAAGGTTGAACTTACTCTATGTCAACAGCAGTTTCTTCAGAACGAGGTGGTGCAGTGTAACCAGGTTGATAAGGCTGGCAATTGAACAAAACATACCAGCACCAATCAGGAAGAAAAATCTCATCGGAAAAGAAGCTGCAAATGCAAATTTTCTGATACTATGCAACATAACATGAAACTAGTATGGAGTATGGACAACCATCATGGAGTGGCCTAATGGTTAAGAAGGCCTTAGAGTGCTAAGAGGTTATAGGTTGAATCCATGGTGGCCACCTATCTAAGAATTGTTTTCCTACGAGTTTCCTTGGCATCCAAATGTTGTAAGGTCAGACGGTATGTCCCGTGACATTAGTCGAGGTGAGCGCAAGCTAACCCGAAGAGTTATGGTTCTCATGGATATCAGAAGAAAAAAACAAACAAACAAGTACGGACAAAGTGAAGATTGCATATTATATAGAAGTAAATATAACGTGAATACAACATATAGAATGTTTGATCTAAAAGGTTAAGAGTTCAATTCATAGTGGCCACCTATCTAAGAAATAATTTTCTATGAATTATCTTGACATCCAAATGGTGAAGGGTGAGGCAATTTGTCCGATAAAAATAGTTGTGGTGCGCGTAAGTCAGCTTGAACATTCACGGAGATTAGGAAAAAAAAAAGAGTATCCAACCAACTAAGAAGGTGGGAAGCCCACAAGGTTACAATAACAAAGATAATGGAGAAAAAATTATAAGCGAAGGAGAGAGAAGCCTAATATCCTAAGTCAGAAACCCCATGTTAAGAAATAGGTAAGACCCAAAAACAAGTATTAACAGCAATATCTCCTAAGCCCGAAGCCACGAGTAAACACCAATGCCTCATCTATCACCAAGCTCAACACTAAATAACCTGCATTTTCATAGCAGCCCCCCCTTAACTCTACCACCTCTGACAATAATACCCGAACTAGCTTATGGTTGAGCATGAGGAAGGAGGAATCCACCAATTGAAATGCTGCTTCTATTCTCCTCAGAGAGTTGGAATAACCTTCCTTGATACCAAATTCAACCGATTGCAAAAAGACCCAAATCATTGTGTGTGAACCACTGTTATGGTCTTCTCAGAGATGGATATATCAAGGGAAAGAGGGGGGAAAGGTAGGGCTCGAAGAGAAAAGACAAAGAGACTGGTGGAGAGTGAGAGACCAAAAAGAACAGAAGAAACAAAAACAGAAAAATGCAAAAGTCTCCATATAAGTAGTTTCTCTATAGTAGAAAATTCTCTTACTCTACGTTTATGGGATTCTCGTACAAACACCCTCACCTACAACAGTAATCCAAACAAACTTAATCCTATGGATTAAGCCTGTTCATCAGAAAATCCCCTAGGTGGAAGAAACATTCTTTTCTTCTTTAATTCAAGATTTGGAGATTGGGGAATTCAAAGGTCTGACCACTTGACAACATGTCAATCACCATTGGGCTAAGCTCACATTCGCCGGAAGATACCATCTTTATATATATAATAAAAATGCCTCTTATTTAAAAATAAAAAAGTTCATTAAAAAAAACATCAGGTGCGTGCTTTATAGAGGTAGGTACCCCTCTTCAGCGTGCACTTTTTTACAGTTTTAGAACGCTAATAGTGAAAAAAAATTAACTCCTAGTGCAAAATATGCAATTTTATTTTTAAAATTTTCAAAGAATTATGAATTCCAAAAAATATTCTGGAGGAAAACTTGCACGCAAACTAAAGTATAAAGATAATATTAGCAATTTATTTGCAACTCTAAAATTAAAACAAAATGGTCGACGTATCAGATCAAAATCCTCATGCATACCTGATGACATATCTCACAAGTTATATCTCCTTTCTCATTGCACCAATGTTGAACGCACTTTCTATGAGCATACTGAACAAAAAGACGTTAATCAGACACGTGCAAGAGACTAATAAACAAATAAGCTTAACAATTTCACCATACGGGTTCATATTGGTCAATTCAAATAGCCTAACCTAATTAGAGTTCTTCTAGTTAAGTTTTTATCCAGCAACCGTATAAACTAAGATACACCACAATACCAGACCATAAAGTTTCCCGTCGAGCATAGAAATTGACACAAACAAAAAAGTTGGGGCAAAAGAATTGTTCTTATAATCAAACTGTTAATCAGGAGATGAAACAAAAAAAAAAGTACCAAAAAACCATAGCATTGATGAAAAGGCAACCAAACAATTAACCAAGCTGTGAATAGAATTAATGAGCGCCAAACAACCAAATTATTTTTTCACACAACTCTCGTCAAAGAACTACAAAATTCAAACGGAACTCTGATTCATCCAGTCAAGAAAAGAAAAAACCAGCTAAACTCGAAATTTTATGCCTTTTTTCCAGCTCGCTTTCACGAAAAGTAGATCACTCTGGAAGTAATAAAAACAATTAAAAAGAAAAGGATATCAAAGCAATGAACACAGACTTAAACCCCATTGAACCCCAAAATCAATAAGAAACAGAAAAATACTAAAACCCCATTGAACCAATATGAAAAAAGTAGATCCAAAGATTCCAATAAAATGCAAAGACGGTGACTTTGAAGGTGTGCTCCCCTCGAAGTTACACGATCTAGACTTAAACTCAGCTGCGACATTAATTTGTAGACACCTCCCGTGTCTCTCTTTGATGTCTCCCGGTGCTTGGGAACGGGTGGTGGTTACCGGGGTACTCCGATTTTCTGGTTTCCAAAAACAAAAAATACAATGGAGAGACAAAAAAGGCGTGAATACCTTAAGACTACCGCTACATGCGCAGGGAGTTTCTAAATTATTAAGACTATCTTCTTCCTGACAAATGCGGCACTCCGCCGGCTGAATGAGTGGCGCCTCCTCATTAAGTCCGTCCAGGTCCACCGTCCGATCATCCGCAGCGGAGTCAAGAAGAGGGTCAACCGTCTCGGCCACAGGTTGAACAGGAGAAACCGGTGGAATCAAATGGTCAACATACAGGACGAGATGATCGCTCATTGTGGTCAAAAGCCCTATAAGCCCCAAAATCCAAGCGACAATGTCAATTCAAGAACAGAAAGAGAAATCCTACAACGGCGATTCGATAAATTGTGAATTACAAGAAGAAAAGCACGAGAGTGAGTAGAATTGAAGATATGAAACATGAAATTAGTGGATTGAGATGATGAAAATTGAGAGAAACAAACCTGGAAGAAGAAGAAGAAGAGAAAACGAAGCGCGTAGAGAAATGAAAAATGGAAAAATTGGTGCTGGTTATATATATATATATACACGAGAATTTACCTTCATAATTTGTATCACAATTTCTAAAATAATAATTTTGAGAACTCAATCAATAATAGAATTCTATCATTGATTAAATTTTATACTATAAATAAATTTGTTTTAATTTTGTACTATAGGTAGAAATATTTTATCCTTTTATATTATACATGCAAAATTTCCTTTTTTTTTTTTTTTGAGGTTAAACTCAATTATATTCTCCATAACAAAATGAGTGGAATTTTTATTTTTTGTTTTGTTTTTTTAGTTTAAATTGAAGAAAATAGATTACAAATCCAAGATACCTTTATCAAATAAAATAAGTATTAAATATCGATTACATAATTAAAGTTTTGAATTTTTTCAATTCAAAATTTTTTAATTTATAACTTTTTAATCATAAATATATATTATATTGATTAAGTTATTATTTTTGTTGAAAACAGTATTTGAAAAAAAAAAAAAAAAAAAATCAAACGTGTAACTTATTTGATAAGAATCTGTGTTCAGTTGGGATGGTTTTAGCTTTTGAAATAGAACTTGAACTATTGCTTGCTGTTTACTTGGTCACAAATGACAACAATTAAATGAAGCCTAGATTACGTAGTTTTCAAAACTTCTTGATTTTCACAATATTTATAAAAATAGATAACAGATAAAGAAACACTTGGATAATAGCGCAATAGTGTTAATAAGTTTTTTTTTTTTTTAGAAGATGAATAATGTTTAAAATCTTGTTTTTTAAAACAAAAAGCTATCAATCAAGCAAATGGTTATTAAGTTTGACCATATCCATCAAAGTCAAGATTCAAATTTTTACTAGAAAAGGAAAAAATACATTACAAACGAGATCAAATTATAAGTGGGGCATCAATTAAATATGTTATCATCACTTGAACAACGAAAATGTAAAACTTCAATGTTAAAGAGTTTTGGGTAAGTTAACTTAGAAATATAGGATGGGATCTAAAAAATATTCATTTAAGAGTGTTTGAAGTAAAGAAAATGAACTTAGAAATAACCAGTGAGATAAAAATATTCATTTAAAAAGTGTTTGAAGCTAAGAAGATAATAATGTTTACCAAGAGATTCTTCCTCTTATTTGACTACAAATATCATTCTTCTTATAATTACATTTGTTCATAATGACTTTTTACTGTTCTCTCGTAATTACTTTTTATTTTTTCTATAATTACTTTTCAAATTCACCACATTAATTGATTTATACTTTTCATAATCAATTTTTTCACTCCAAAATAAGTAATAGTTTTTTTTTATAATCATTAGAATCATTCCTTTCCATACTCTCTGCCTAATTCTCATCCATCCCATAATTATTTTCATTTTCCTTATATCACAAATACCCATTTAATTTCCTTTCCTAATCCTACAACCAAACGGATCCTAATCCAAAGCTTGAAGTCACCTCTTCCCTCTCAGCAGAAACTAAAAGTTACAACACACATCACCCCACCATGCTTTGACACAAAAACCAAATCCAACTTTATCATAAAATCAGTCATAATATATCAAGACATCACCATCTAAAGTTAAGGGAATCAATCGAGTCCTACGATTTCATTTACCCCAAACTCGGTGACGACGGCAATGGCAGCTCATTCTCACGATATATGCTCAAAGGGAAGCTTGTTTCTTGAACAGTGGTACTCAACATGAGATGAAAAACACAGAATATATATACAATCACAAACAACATCTTGGAGTTACAGATTGGTCTATGGGACACTATACTGGGACTGAATTGTATAATAATGAATGCAGTGTAGGTGTTGTGTTCTTTCCTTGTGTTATCAAACCAACCAGAAATGTTACAAGTAAACTAGTTGTTTATCAGCATTTAATCACACGGGTCACTATGTACCGTCCGTTCTCTAGATCGTAAATCGTCTTTAACTGAGGATTCCTCCATTTCGATACAGAGCATGCTATAAACAACAACACAGTTGATACAGCAATTAGTGGGAGCATAGTGTGAGACTCATAGCCAAAGACTGCTGCAATCCAATTCCATTGATCTGATTCTGACTCTGTTTCTATTGCAGCTGTGCTTTGTAGGATGAAAGCTCCCAATGCCCAATCGAGTGGAATGTTTTGCACTTGAGTTGCAGCAGTGATACTAATCATAAAAAAAATTCTCAAGTCGTAAGAGACGTCAACTAATTGCATACCGAAATGTGTCTCGTAAACAACAATCAAAGAACAAAAAAAATGAGAGACAAAACATACAGATCTATGAAGTTTATTAATCTTGTGTTAGCTATGTCTACGAATAGAACAAAGGAGAAACTGTTTTATTTAGGAGATCGTGAAGAATATATATATATAATGGTAGGTAAATGGGATAAGAGTTTTAAGAGAGTTTATCTAGTGCACCTCTCCTATACCCTTATACATCATAGGCCCAAACACAAAAGCCCCATACGAAAATATAGAACATAATCAACATATTTATAGGTTTCGGGGACGTTTCCCTAAGTCTCCACCGGACACTTTGCCTCTAAACTCCGACTCGCTTCAGCAAGTCCCCCGTATTGAGTATTCATAGTGCAATATAGTTAATTCAAGACATTTCATCATACTTGCATATAAGTAAGCACGGGATAAGCAACGTACCTCTGATCCTCTAATCCAATTCCAAGACTGTCGTGAAGTAGGGCCACGATATATGATGATGAGAAGCAATAGCGTAGCAATTCTTCTTCCTCGAGTAGCTTGTATCTTTTTTTCAATTTCGACCAGTCCTCACCGCAGAACTCCTGTCCAGCCGCCTTCAGATCTGAAAGAAAGGCCCTCCGTCCAAGACCAAAGAACTAACAAAAAATATCAGAAAGATATATAAACCACGAATAATAAGAGACCACAAGCAGGAAGAATAGAGAAGAAATGTAAAGTAAAGAGTATAAGCATTGAATAAGAACCATACTAAATAAAACTAATGAAGAAAGCGAGAAAGACTACATACAATGTAGTTGTAAATATGCAACAATGAAAGAGAAGAAGCATACTTTTGACGTATAAAAGAAATTCTCAGTAGCCAAGAACTTCCCTCTAAGCTTTGGTGTGAAAATGGATCCTACATAGCAATTCTTATTGATGCATTTCTCTGCAGGGGCAAGGAAGTTGAGAAAAGAAGGGGAAGCGTTATGAAATTTTAAAAGAAAGATCGGCTATCAGACAGGTATAAGAAAGTCAAACCATATGAAGATTTGTATAACCTTTTCCTTTCTGCAGCAGCCTTAAGGCAATAGATCTGCACTCAGAGAAGTTTCCCTTGGAATGAAAATTTGATAGATACCTGTTCTTTTCCACCATAAAACCTGGAGAGAGTTTTTCGGACTCCGTAGAATGAGAGAACCCATTGGGGGTACAAGGATCCACAGACAATCCATTTTGATGAGTTTTAGCTGCATATAAAAGTGAGAATTAAACCTTAAGAATGGTCAAAAGCAAGTGAATTTGAATGCGCACCAAATCAAAGTCAGATTCAAAGCAAAAAGAAAAAAGAAAAAAAAAATCAATATTGACAATATGACGATGCTGAGGAAAAGGGGCATGTTGAAAATAATAAGCAAGGTTTTAGACCACGAAGTTCTTAATAATGAATATGAATATAAAAGATGAGTAAGTTGACAACAAGACAACTATGAACATATTAAACAGACGACTGTGAACATATTAAACAGACGACTGTGAACATATTCAGAATCATAATGGCACTAAGTACACAATTCAAATGTATTGCTACTAATGGAAGTGACTGTCCCTAACAATAGTACCATCCATTCCAGATCATGACATCAAACTTCACAGCAAACAGTGACAACTGTACGGAAAAACTCAAGTCTTATACCAAGTAATTTCTTCAAATGTAGAGTATAGAACTTTAGATGAAAGAAAAGACATGCAAATTTACCTGAGTTGAACTCTCCTGACATAAGTGCTTCTCTTAAGGAGTCATGGGCAGCATTCTGCAAAGCAAGGCAAATCACAACTCTGAAAGGTTTAAAATAAAACATTGCAAATCAAGAAAGTTCACAGAAGAGAAACTCTACGAACATGGCCGAAGTTTCACATTAAAAAAATTAGAAAGAAAAAAAAAGACTTCACATTCGAGATTAAAAAAAAAAAAAAAAAGAGTTAAGTTTAATAACCAGAACTTTAATCAGAAACAAACCTTGAGGGAAAAGGAGTAATTTTATAACGAACCTTCTATTTGAACAAAGAGAAACTATAAAAAATGGTTGACATCATTCAGAACCACTTGTTTAATGTTTATGGCTACGATCGGAAGCTTGCAGGAGAAAGTGGTGTGGTCAGTGCAGACCTATAGTGCAGTTTCTAGAGCGCCCTGATAGGCTATTGATAAAAAAACAATTTGGCACTATTCCATATTTGCAATATCAAATCGTTTCAAGCTGTTCAAAACTTTCAGAGGCCTCGTTCTCCCTTTAGAGAACTCTCTTCCCTGGACCATACGCTCAATGAGTCTCTCAGCCTACATGACTATCCATATATAACCCTACCTTCTAACAGACTTATAACTTGTCAGTATTACCAAATGATCTATTAATCCATGCCCTTACCTCCAACTAACTCTCTTCCATAATTCCTTTAACCTTCCTCCATGCGAAAAAAAAGTGCATTTAGGCCTTATTATTACCCGTACCGCCAACCATCTTGTCCTTGAGGAGGAACTCAGAGAATTAGTGTGCCAATAAGCTATTAGTCCATGAAGTAGGCTCTTCAATCAACTAGCCATCCCATTGAGTGAATTTCATAATTAACTAACATGGAGCCATTAAGTGCACCAAGTTTCACACCTCATCCCACAACCTTTTTTATTTTTTTTTTAAGTTCGTTGATGTATGAAATATACCACGTAAGGCTTCCTTACTTTATTTCAACAAAAATGCCCTAGCAAGACGTACTGTGGCTTGCAATACAATTGAGCCAAATCCCAAAGAAGGATCTTCAATGAAGCATTTGATCATTGATAACAAGTGTGATGCATTCGAGAAGGATTCCAAAGCCTGGACTCGAGAGATAACAAGTGATTTTACAATTAAACTCATCAGATGGGTCAAGAACCTGAGACCTCCAAAGGATCATAACTTGGAAACCTTGGGTCTCAACCAACAAGGCCGCTCCTTGGAAAGATTATACATCTATTTTCTCCATACTCCCTCAAAATGATTTTCTATTTAGTTAACAAGCACACCTTCTAGGAAGATGAATAAAAATGAAATATTGGCTGCTAAAGCACTTCGTAAAGATCTATACAGAACCATACAGAAACACCATTCAAAAGCCCAGCTATAGGAGAAAAAAAAGATTAAAAGAGAAGTTGAAATTAAGGAAAAGAAGAAAAAAGAGAGGCCAGACACCTGAAAATCTAATCGCAGCAGGGACAGAAAATGAACAAGAGATAAATTGATTGATTGACTATATAGTAGGGCCCATACGGGTTTCATAGCAATATGAATTCCAAATTTTATCTGTGCAACTCAATTCAAGAGAAAATATAGCTCATAAAAAGGAGGACTTACCTGCCCAAAATGTAGAAAGCTGTGAGAATAAAGACTATAAGTCATATTGCCAAATTCAACTGAACGTGAAAATTTAGGAGGTATTGGTTCACTCGAAACAAAAGTAACCTGAAAAGGAGAAAATCAGACATCAATGTAATTATCCAATACCTTGTGTTTCCCACATTGCGAACTTTAGGCTCCGTTTGATAACCAATTGGTTTTTTTTTTTTTTTTTCTGAAAGTTAAACTTGTTTTCACTCAATTTTCTTCAAAGGATTTCATTATCCCTCGATGAAGTATTTGAATTCTGACCAAATCTCAAGAACCAAAAACAAGTTTTTGGAAGCTATTTCTTTGAGTTTTCAAATTTTGGTCTAATTTGGAAAGACATAGGTAAAAAATAGATATCAAAGTACGAAAACCCTAGGATGGAGTAGTTGTTGTAGGCTTAGTTTTCAAAAACCAAAAACAAAATGATTATCAAATGGGGCTTAACAGTTTGTTATCTATTAGATGCTACTTTCAACTTTTTCCTGCATATCTTTAAGCTTCATTCAATAGGATTTTAAGCTTCGTAGTTCTAATACTTTTTAGAGTGCTGGTTTTAGCTTAGACTTCTCTTTCAGTGTGTGAAAATAATTATGAAGCATTTGGCCTACAACACCCTCGACATATAAACTGTATCTGACTACCTTACTTGAACAGATCGATCTGTTCTATAAGTTGTACTACTGTGTCCTTGTTTAATCAGTTCTATAGGTTGTAATACTGTGTTCTTGAGTTCTACGACATATAAATTGTATCCGATTAAAAGAAAATAAGATCAATGCAAACCTGAGCAGAAGCACCACCAAGTTCAATAATTCCAGTTGTCTCGAGGGGGTCACCGCCAAGAGTGCCAAGTGCATAGTTAGCCGCAACCCACGCATAAGTCCCTTCATCAGAGCCTAACACATCCATTACTCACGTCCCATCAGTGTATATGTATATTAATCAATTCCAACAACTATAACTGATATCAACAAGCAACAATGCACAAACTGATAAGATAAGTTCATACCTGTGATGACCGATGCCCACTCATCCCGGAACTTAAACCCCGAAGACCGAAGCACCCGCCTGCAAGACTCCAATATCTGGTTCTGTACATCCACATTCAACAATCTCAGCCCAGCCGTCGCCATTAACCGAACATCAGTAACTCCCCATTGATCCCTCGGAATCCGACTCTTCCCATACTCCAAAACCTCCACCAAAGACCTCCCCGCTCCGCCCGGATCCTCGGCATACGCCGACAACCCAGGATTCACCTTCAACGACGCCAACCCCTCTTCCCCAAAATCAAAAACCCCACAACCACCTTCCACTCTGTACCCAAACACATGGATTCGAGTCCCGGTGCTACCGCCATCGATAACGATAGCGTATCGCAAATTCTTCGAAAAAACAAACACATAACAGAGCAAGAAAGCAACCCCAATTAGGGCAGAAACATAAACCCACCATTTGGATTTGGGAGAATTCCTGGAGAACAAATTCGATCTGCTGCTAGGTCTAATAACGTGCAGCTTAGTCGGATCCATATAAGAAATCTTAGAACCGTCCCGTTTACGGGCATTCAACCGTCGCATCAAGAGATTAATGCGAGGATAATCAAAACCAAATACATCACAACAAAGAAATCAAAATTGAAAAAAAAAAAAAAAACAACAAAAAGTAATAATAATATTGTAATTACTATATGGATGATCGAGACGGAGAGGGCAATCTCTGTAGAATCTATCGCCCTTTCTGTCTCGGTCTTGTTCTCTTCTCCGGCAATGCTCTGTCTCGGAGACGAAGAACAAGATCTCTTTATTCAGAAGAATAAATTATTAAAAATTTTAAAAAAAAAAAAAGAAACAAATTGAATACAGTTTTTTTTTGCCTTTTCTCATTATTTATATATTTCCACGATGCGCGTAAAAATGTTTTCAGGCGGCGGTTTATCGGACACGTTGCAAAACATAACCGATCGGAAAATGATTGACGGGCGTTGCCGACGAGCCTGGGCTGCACCCACTTACGTAGCGCCACGTGTTAATTCCGTTTTTTTTTTTTTTTTAAATCTTTTTCGCTTTATAAAAAATGGCTATAAATAAATATCATAAAATAAAAATAAAATTGATATTTTGTATTTTTTTATTGTTGTTTTTGATTAAGAAGGTTCTTATCTTATTCTTTTAAATTTTCCATTTTTAATTAATTATGAAAGTATTTGATAACTATTTTGTTTTTTTTTAAGTTAAATTTGATTTTACTCAAATTTTAGATAAATAGTTTTAAACTATGCGAATTATAACTAATTCTAAAAATTAAAGGAAGTATTGGGAACTTTTTTTTTCAAATCGATTTTCAAGAATTTATGTAAAATGTAAATATTAAGATAAGAAAAATTATAAGTTATATAGTAATAATTGTAAGCTTAAATTTCAAAAAATAAAAATTCAAATGATTACCGGACGTTTTAGAAAGAAAAAAAAAGTATATTTTGTGGGTGAAAATTGTTATAAAATTAAATTAACAAATTGATATTGACCAACATTTTGTGTTATCTCATTCAAAAAAAAAAAAAAAAAACATTTTGTGTTAACTGACGATTAATTTTCAAGTTTTGGATTTAAAGTTAAAATCTTTTATCAAGAAACATATTTATTTTTATATGCAATATTTTTTATAGTTTAATGAAAAATGCACTACTACTAAATGAGTCAATGACACAATGATTTTATTATTTGGTTGTAAATCAATTCAATACTAGCGTCAAAGGTTCGATCCCATCCCCGTCCCATGTTATGCACTCAAAAAAAATGAAAAATACACTACTACTTTTTAATTCAATAATATTTAATTAAAGTGAATCTGTAATTCATTGCTCATAAAACATATATCATCTTTTTTTTTTTTTGAAATGCGTATATCACCTTTTTAACATGGGTAGGAATTTAAATCTTTGGCATATTTGGAGGTGAACTATTACTTGACATGTTAAATTATGTTATCCACACATAACTATTCTTTTTTTTTTCAAAAAAAGAACTTTTATTCTTTTTAGAATATTTACACGTTTTGGCCTTTTAGGTGTCATTTGGTTGGTGGAAATCAAAGAGAATCTTGATTATTCTCATGTTTAAATTGGGTCACTTTCAAGACAGCCAAGCATATTAAGTTACCTTTTTAAGCTAGTTTGATTCTCATTTATTACATGGGTTTCTAAAATTTCCTTCTAAGTATATGTAAATTGATTTTTTTAACCCTCACCTCTAACTATCATTCAACAACTTTTTTCTTTTTTTTTTTTATATCTGCGACTGTTCGGGCCAAGATTGAATTCATCACCTTATGCACTTTAAGACTTACTTTAATTAATTGAGCCACTCAATGATCGTTATCATTCAACAATATTTATCTACTTTTGGTTATTGTAGCTTGTTTTTTTATTTTTTATTTTTTGTTTTTTTTAAATTGTCGTTGTAGCTTGTTAGTTTTAATTTTATTATATATTTTGATGATAACAAATTTTCATTTATTAATGTTTTTATGTTTTGAAGTATTTACATTGTAAGGTTTGACAAGACGAGTGTATTTCTATAAAAATTTCTACTCAATTTTCATATTTTTAAAAATGAGATTTTTGTTGGTGCGCAAACCTAGAAATTTGAGATTTAATGTTTATTTTCATAAAAATAAATACATATTCAATCTTAACTCTCAACTCTCAACTATTTCAAGAAAATTGATTGCACAATCAAGTCGTAAGAGATGTAAAGGGATTCTCAAAATGTCATATGTTGATGGAATCTAGATTTCAACCAAGTTAGTATGAATATACAAGATGATTCATGGTCAAAATAACTTGGTTTTTATGTGCAACTTGGCATCATATATATATATATATTATAAATCCACGGTTGACTTTTTATCTAATATTTATTGGTTTGAGATCTTAACCTCCAAGCTCTTACACGAAGAAATGTGCATAATTTAGTACAATAGTAATATTTGAGGTTGAAGATTTGAACTTATTGAACTTAATCTACTTAAACGTCGATGATGAGTTCAGCTCATTTTAACGATTTTTTCATCTTTAATTTAAAATCAATTAATTCCGAACAACTTAGAATCACTTAAATGAAGAAGCTAGGGACAAAACAAAATTGAAGGGAAGTCCCAACATGGAAACAACATGTGGCTTAGCTGAACATTTAGCATACTTTGTCATATGTTCATACTGTTGCCAAGTTAAATGGAAATATATATACATACATCTATTGTTTATGATATGCAATTATTTTTTTTTTAGTTCAAATTGGAGAGGAGGACCACAAACCTACATTATAGGTAATATTGCTCTGAAATAAGATCAGAGTCAAATACCAACTTTCATAATTGAAACCATAGCCGTGGAATTGAATTAGATGACAATCAATCAACCAAGCTAATACATCATCAATTCTTTCGGTAGATTTTTGTTTTGTTAACACAAACAACAAAGAATTAACTCGGGTTCACAATTTCTCAGCAAAACAATAAAATGCTTCAATCATCACACATTTTTATTGTACATCTCAAGCTTTGGAACCCACAAATTCTTAGATAAAACTACATAGCAAAAGGCAAGGCCACTTTTGAATTCAACAACAATTGAAGTTGGAAAATTCGAACTTGCAACCTCTAGGTTGAAATAACATGTCATTTACCGCTAGATTAAGCCCCGCTTTAACAGCATGGCCACATATTAAATTGTAAAGATTCAATATGCTCCACAATGGCCAGACGATATTTTACTGTAGATTTGGATAAAATTGAACATAGTTCAATTGGCATAAGATTTGTATTAACAACTTCGAGGTGGGAGATTTGATTCTCACCAAAAAAAAAAAAATCAAAATCAAAATCATTCATTTGAAGAACAATCATTAATGAAACCAACTCTTCTTGTAAAGTGAACAATCATTCATCTCTATGATATTTTTACTGCCAACTTTGTGACTACTTCTAGTTTTGGCATGGTGATCATTGTGGAGGACTTCCTTTAATAAGCTTCACTATACATATCTCAAAACAAAAACACTTAAATCGAAATATTAGGCCTTGTTTGATAGCTATTTTATTTTTAATTTTCTGTTTTTTAGAATCAGTGCATGAACACTTCATGCATTTCTTTGTTTTATAACACACTTTTTTGAAAATATTTTTAAAATTTAAGCCAGCTTTTGAAAACTGAAAAGAAATCTTTGCTTGGAACTCTAGAGAAATCTAGCATAATCTTGTAAAAGAGAAAGTTAAAACAGAATTATTATCAAACGAGGCATAAATGATTAAACGAACCACAGAAGAAACCGGATTCTTGGGGTGTTTTTATACCTCTGCTGTTGCTTGAACTCCTCCCCTTCTACTCTTTTGATGTCAACTTGTGGCCTTCTTCAGCAAATAAAAGAAATGAGCTAAGACTTATTGTGGATAGGATCAGATCCTCGTGGAACCCGTCTTTTGCTCGATCGATTCGGATCGAACTTCTTGCGTGGTAGTGAATTCCTTTTCATGTTCCTTTCCTCCACCCTCGAGTCTTCGAGAATGCAGCGGCTTGGTCTCAGAGCAAGGTCTATGCTTCTCAAAGCGCAAGCCTGATCTGGTTCAACAGCTAAAACAACACACATGAGAAGAACAACAAGTAATTTGTGTATACTAAAAACCATGGCTCATATAATGAAGCAAAAAAAAGACAGAAAGAAGACAAATATGTTGGTTTTTTCTCTTTTTTTGTTCTGTTTTGTTTCTATTGTAAGTTGGATCCCTGTAGTACACACAAGACTGTTATTTATCTGACATTGGTTTTGGAAGTGGCTTTTAAAGCATAAAGCAGAGTTGGGACCTCAAAATGTATAGACCATTTATTTATATATATATATATATATATTTGTGAGTATTCGAGCTAATTTACATGTTGACTACTCTTACGGAATAACTATTTGACTCTACAATATTTGATTGTAAAAAAAACTCGTATAAAATTAATTTATAGATTGATGATTATCATGGATTGGTTTTTCAAAATTCTCTTAACTACTAGATCAACCGAGTATAGTTATGTCTAGACATTCATTCAAATTATCAGCCTGCAATCTAAGGCTGTTATACAAGAATCTTGTAAGGATGAATAAAGATGTTGGTTGGAACAATACCTTTGAGAAGCCAAGCATCTTTTTTGTCAAGTAAATTTTGAAAACGATTCGACAAGGATTTGAATTCAAAACCTCATATTCTAATACTATGTTAAATGATCAAGTGGATGGATAAAGGTAAATTTAATTGTATTAATCAACCCCTACAATTCTCTCTTTTTTGTTATCCACTCCAAAATGCCAAACATCAAACTCCTTGGTCTTTGCCAAATCACCTCCTCATTCATAAACACACCATCCATGAATATATCACCAATTCTAGTAAATGCTCCACTAGGAATCTTAAACATTGTAACTAGTTAATCCATTATTAGGTCCAATTTTTCACTCTAGTTAGTTCTATAATCATACAATAGAATATATGCTTATATTTTGTTGTGACAGAAATATAAATCAACAATATATCAATTCTTGAGGGATTGGTCAAAAACTTGAGGTTTGAGGGTATTATTTTTCTTTGAAGTCTCAAATTTGAAACTCGTTTGTGAATACCGAATAAAATGGGTATAAGTGTTTTAAGAGAACACCACTCTTAAAATTCTAATACATCATAGACTCAAATAATAAAGTTCAATAATTGATTCAATACATTTCAACGCTACGATACCCTCATGTGCTAGATCATTTCAAATTGCCTCATATATAACTTATTCAAAACATTTGATGACTGTTTTTTATTTTTTTGTAACTTTACCTTCCTTTGCTATTAAGGAAGTGTTGAAGTTGGGGTGAACAAGAAATAAAGATTAAGGAGACAAAGAAGAAGAAATGGGCCAAATTACCCAAAACTAGTAGCAATATTATAATAATAGAGATACACAACAAAGGCAAAGAAGAAAAAGATGAAGGGAACAGTTCAGCCCCCAAAAGAATAGTTTACCAAAAGAAACAAAATGCATGCTTTTGGCATTCTAAGATCTCCTTCCATAGTTCCACTTTTGAATTCCAAGCTCTCTTCCCTATGCAACAAAAACAAGTTCATTGTTTTTTAAATGAAGCTTCTTTTTTCTTTTCTTTTCTTTTCTTTTTTTGTGTAAATTACTCCTTTGAGTTGCCAAAGTTATTGATTAAAACTTACAAAATACTCTCTCTTAATTGTGTGAGAGTAGATTTTCTTCCTCATTAGTTAGAAGAAAGTTTTGAATTCACTCATTTTAGTTCTAACTACAACAATTTTGACTTAGGAAGAAAAAATAAGTCAGAAAGAAAAATAAAAAAAAGGTAATTTTTAAGGTCATAATAACCATTTCATTTTTTATTTTTTATTTTTTGTTTTTAACTTTTTAGAAACAGGTTTGTTTGATAACTATTTTAGTTTTCTTTTTTAAATTTTAAAAATATTTTTAAAATGTTAAAAGAATTCTAAAAACTAAAAAAAAGTAGCTTTTAAAAACCAATTTTTGTTTTTTTCTCGAAAAATGATAAAACACACTACAAATAAAGTTCGACCCCGCAAATTTGAGGTTTATTAAATCAATAATATTCTAAAATTATTTTATTTTATTTTTTAAATATTAAAAATAATAATTTTTGATTTTTTAAAATATCAAAAACTGTTATCAAACGTATTTTTAATTTTTAATTTTTTTTTTAAATAAACAAAAAATCAAATACAAAAAACGAAAAATAAAATGATTATCAAACAAAGTCTAAATTATAAAAAATTTATGACAATTATTAACAATCATAAAATTATGACATTTTAATAAATGTCATAAACTATCATATTTGTTCGATCTTGAACTTTAAACTTTAAAATTTCTAACTATTTTGAATTTCCGTTTTACATCTATAACGAAATAAGGACGCAACTTTGCGTACGCGTAAGAGCATATAACTAAGACAAGCATTATGAACAAGCAAACGTTACATGAAAAAGCATATGCAATGGCTGAAGTTGGTTAAAGTAAATATTTTGAAAATTCAAATGCCAAATAGAACAAATTTAAAAAATAATAATAATAATAGGATTAAAATATACCTTTTTATAAACTTTAGCCTAATTTTTTACAAATTCCTTTTACAAATAAATGTTATAAGTTCAAAAAAAATTGTACATTCTAAAGCACAAATTCAAGGCTTTATTCAAAATTTAGTGGAGAGAGTGACTGCCCCAAAAGCAAAAGAAGTAAAATGAGTTGTTGCTATCTGGTCTTTTTTTTTTTTTTTTTTTTTTAACTTACTTTTCTAGCCTCCTTCCACAATTAATTATAATCATAATTTTCATCATTACATTATTTCCTTTTTAACTTTATCATGATTTGTTCTTCAATTATTTAAATGAACAAATTAAACTCTAGTTTATAATTTTTCGAACACTTCATTTCATAATCGATTTGAAATCGTTTGAAACACCAATAATAATTATTGAGGTAATTAATGGTTTTTTTTTTTTTGAGTACATATTAGGGGAAGGGAGACAAATACCGATTTTCGGAATCGAACCTGTGACACTAGTATTAAACTAGTTTACAGCCAAACAATGAAACTCCAATAACAATTATCTAGGTATATCTCGAACATCTTTTTTAAAACTATACGATCTAGAAACTATCATTCATTATGCACATATGGCCTATTAATAGTTTTCTCATCCAAATCTTTTCACTAACCATTGTACACCCCAATACCGTCAATAATAACTCATTTGATCAAGATAACCCACCAACAAAATCATAAATCTACCATTACAAAACACATGATAATCTACCGATAATCATAATCTACCAACAACGATTAGCAACTCATGGTCTTAAACACTCCTTTTTATGAGATAGAACGTCATATTTATCTATTATGGATAACTTGGAGATACATATTAAACATAAAATTGTTATAATAATTATAAATAAATTAATAAATATGGAGTTGGGTTTAGAGGCTCCCTAACCTGTGTAAAGGAAAGGGGTAACTTGATCCCAAAAGAAAAGTTTAGGAAAGGAATCAGTGTGATCTGATGGTTATTTATTTATTTTTTGTTGTTACAGATCATTTTCCATCTTTGAATGGCTCTTTTCATATTTTTCAAATCTCTTTCTCATATGACAAATTTAGTCTCCATTTTTGTTCCAATATCCCATCCTAAAATGGGCCAAGAGGGATAAAAGTGGAAGTTGAAAAGGGAATTGTTTTCAAAATTATGTTTTTGAGACAGATGCATGCAAGTTTCAGTCAGTTTTTTTAATAAATTACAAAACTGATCTTATAATTTAAAGAAAGTTAGAATTTAATCATTATACTTTTAAAAACCTATATTTTAGTCCATTTGTGATTCCAAAAAATAGAAATTAGTTCATTATAATTTGACATAAGGGTCTGTCTTCTGAAGGTTTTATATGAGAGAAACATTTGAGAGATTTAGAAAGTATTTGAGAATTTTTTAGGGAAATTATGATTTTAAATTTGTACCTCATAACTATGGATGTATTTTAAAATTTACTTTCATTTATGATTATTTCGTGAGAAAACCTCATCCAAAGTTTGTATATATGGTTGATTTGAAAAAACCTCTCAACTCAACTAAATCTATAAACACAGTACACGTGGAGAAAGTTGAGGGGTATGTTGGTCTTTTTGTGTAAAGGTTAACATGTTTGAATGGTCAAACATATATTGAAAATGAAAATGATTAAAATAATAAAACAAAAGAAACAATGGTCTAAAAAATAATAATTAATTTTTCTCAAAAAAATAATAATAATAATTAAATGGCAAATAATAATTAAAAAAGTTATAAAAATAAAATTCTATTAAAATAAATAAGAAACAACAAGATTTTTTTTAAAATAAAAAAAAAACTAAATTGACAAAAACACCTTTAAATTGTGAGTAATTGCGATAGATATTCAAATTTAGAAACTTATTACAAAACTATCCAGATTTCAAAATATTTGCAAATTTATTTTTATATTTTTTAATTAAAAAATTAATTTTAAATTATTTCCAACATACTTTCCACGAATTCCATATTTTATAGTTTCCATTTTTGTAGTTTTTTATTTAATTTTTTTTTATTTAAAACTATATTCCTTAATTAATGTCCACCATCTCTTAAAATTGAAATGGTCAATGTGTAAAATTCCTTTTTTATCTCACATTTTCTTTTGCGTGGACATCAATTTTCATCATTGATATATATTCTTATCAAAATATTGCGTTGTCTCTTCGATTTTGCATCTGTTGAAGGAAGAACACACAACCATTCACAATTCTCCCTTCTTTAAAAAGTCATCCAGCTTAATGTTTCATACCCTACCATTTTTTTTCCTCAATTTTGCAATAGTTAAACGAAGATTGGTTCACATCTGCGCATTATACCCTACCCACATATTAATGTGATATTATATGATACACATTGAAAAGACTACTTATATTAAGTTTTCATCAAGTTTATTTTTTGTTCAAAAAATGTATTATAAAAGTATTATATTACATTCATTCAGACATACTAAATTAATACCAAGCAACAACATTCAAAAGAATTTCAAATTTTAAAATAATTACATAATTTTACAAACGTATTGGTTAAATATTTCATATAATATTGATCGTACAAATCAACGGTATTATAAAATACTAGTGTATAAAGTTGATATTATATAATACTAGTGTATAAGCTTAATAAAACTAAGAAATGCCTACATTCATCAAGTACAATATTACAAATGTATTATATAAGTATAATTATTATATAAATATAATATACCTATTCCACAATATTAATATAGTCATAATATGGTTGAATATCAGAACATTCAACATACTAGTGAAATACGGATGAAATACTAGACATGCATCAGTAAAAAAAATTTTAAAAAAATAAATATACATTATTACCTGTAGGGGACAAAAAGAGAAAGAACAAACAATTTGATGGAATAAACTTCAATTTTGGTATTTCAGTCGTTATATTTTTTGGTTTAAGGAGATTTAGGGATTTTGATCGTTGATGGAAATGAGGGAGTAAATCAAGTCAATCAATGAAATTTTCTCCCTCCAATTTAATTTAATCGGATGATTTTAATGAAGATTTTCTCTCTCCAAATTAATTTAATAAAATGTGTTTAATGAATCCAGCAGGGGTATGAAGGTAATCAACTATTTAATATTTTAAATTGTTGAATATCAATGCCATTTATATGAAATTTGGCTAGATGCTTAATATTTTTGCTAATTTTGACCAAATTGGCGAAATCCTCTATGTTTTTTGTTAGATGTAGACGTACTTTAAATTTTTCAATCTAATGTTGTATTCACAATTGGTCAGAAGAAACTTATAAATTTAGATCAATCACAAATCTACGAATAAACTCTAAAATCGAATTTTAATTTTGATGCAAAAATAAACAACAATTTTGCGATACTGTTCACACGAAATTTCACTGCAAAGTATAAGAGCAAGACACGTGTAAATGAACTTGAATTTTATTGATTTGTGCGTGTGTTACAATCTCTAATGTTTTTCCTCTCATTCTTTCTCTCGGAATAGGAATTTGAAGATGTTGATCTAAGGGCTTGCGAGTTTCTTTGTCGTTGAGTGTTCTAAA
>JBBMKA010020652.1:0-28673 GCA_037833695.1 Sechiopsis laciniata | reverse complement strand
TGCCGGGGTTGTGTGGACCCTACGAGACTTCTCTGATTGCTTTCTTGTATGCTAGTTATACTGTTATGAGCATGTTTTGTGGATAGGGACTTTTATGCTGATCTGTTCTGCTAGCATGTTTGACTCCTGTTTTCACATGTTATTGCCATGCTAGGTTTGTTCTTCCAGCATGCTTGATTCCTGTTTTAACCTTGTAGTACCATGCTAGAGTTATTTGTTGTTGAGCACGTTTGGATTATAAGTAATATAGGGTTGGGATTCTTAGATAGAACTTGTTAGGTTGTCATCATCTAGAGGCTGAGAGTGGACCAACGTACTTGTCCCCACCGATCGGGCTGTGAGGACAAATTCCTTACCCCCGACAGCCGGGTGTGGAGTAGCTACCACACTGGCATAAGCCTAGTCTGTAGCCTGCTAGAGCGAAACCCTGCCAACGGTGTAAGCCTGCCTTGGCCGGTTCTTAGCTTCAGGCGTCGGTGGTATTTAGGCTGCTACAGTCAAGTGCCGAGGGTCTCGCACTACTGTAGATCAGTGACACTGCTTCCGAGTCATTAGGCATGCGTATCTGGACAGGCGTAGTATGTCCCTAGGTCTCCACATTTACGCAGTTTGCAGCAGCATGCGGTGTGCACGCACACGCGTTAGGCACCGGGCGAAGAGCTCCCTCGGGCTAATGTTCGTTAGTACACCACTTCCTTTCGAAGTCTAGAGCGAGACACCGATTACTCTCCCGGATGTCCCAGGACCAATTTGGAGAGCTGGTCAGAATTAGCTGTTGAGCAGTCACTCAGGCCGAGGGTAAGACCCTCGAGGATATCTGTTCAGGGTCAGTTATTGAGCTGACCACTTGGCCGGGAGTTAGAGACTTCCGATAACCCAGGAGATTTATGAACATCTTGTTCCAGGGTTCTATGTTTGTAACTATTTTCTTGTGTACTTGGATGCTAGTTGATGCATTGTTTCGAATTGTACCCCGATTGGGAATTCTTATTGAGTGCCTTTGAATTCACCCTTATTTTCTATGGTTTTGCCACCAGGTAACTTGGGACAGCACTAGGACGGCTAGAGGAAGAGCTGTATGATCATGGGAGCCGCCGACACTCTGTTTTACATTTTTGTTTATTTGATTTGATTCAGCATGTAGTTGGACATGGAGTCCGTAGGATTTGCATATGGAACCTGATAGTGTATTTGAATGTTTTGTATTTTGTTATTTCAAATTATACTCTGGCCAGGGTTGTTTTTAATGTTGAACAGGGAGTAATTTTTAAATGTTTTATAAACAGATTCCTTGGAATTTAAATGGATGTTTTATGCAAACTATAATGTTAGAAGCTTTTTATTATCTTTTATGCATGCATGCTGAGTAAGGACCGTTTAAGACCATTTTTGGGTCGGGTCCTTACAATACTGTTAAGACCATAGATAACCATTCTCTTCAATTTCAACATGAAACTAGATCTAGCATGAATATTTTGGGTAACCAAATTATTGAATAGGCCAATTCAGTTAGAAAATTGGAGACCTTACAAGTGCAACAAATTTTCAATACCACTAAGGTAAGAAGTTTTGAGGTAACATTTATGGATATTGAAGATGATTTGGGAAATTTTGAACCATTTAAAAATGAGGTTTGTGAGATACAAGAAAATGAACATATAAATGAAGAGAAAAATCAAGTGATAAACTATGAGGTTGAAAAGCCTAACATTGTTTTATTTTCAGAAAATTCTCTTAAAGTTGATATGTCTTTTTCTTATTCACGAGAATTTCTTGATTTTACTTTTTGTCATTTAATTTCAATAACTTATATTGTGAAAATAACAAAAATATTGATATGTTTGGTGCCTGTGAAAAGCAAAAAAGTCTACTGGACTTAGTAGGCTACATCGACTCAAGCAAGAAGGGACCGAAGAAAACTAAAGAATTTTATGTACACTACTGCACGTTCAAGCCGTCGAGCATAACGACGTTAAATGATTGTGCTTTTGGGAGGCAACCCAAATTTCCATTTCCTGTTATTTCATTTTTTTTATTTTAGTTTATTTTTCATTTTTAGTTTATTTTGTTTTATTTTATTTAGCTTTTGGTATTTTCTAATTCAATAAAATTTGTTCTTCATCATGGAGGCATTTTTAATTAGACATGGACCGCCCCTTCTTTCAGCACTAAGAACTATTCAGTACAAAATTCACAAAATCGTGGAGTTCACTTTCTTATCTTTTTTCTTGTTTTTTGTGAATATTCTGCTTACTTTATTATACATTAGGGACAATGTATAGTTTAGGTGTGGGGGAAGTTTGTTTTGCTTTAGCATGTTTAAATTTATAAATATTGATTTTTCTTTCGACATCTTGAATCTCTGTTGATATCCTTGAATGTTGTGTAAGTTAGAAATACATCTTTAGTTGGTGTTTTAAAGCATGATAGAGATGAGCATGATTAATAATTTATTTGAAAATTTGTGATGGTGTCTCATTGATTTGTTAATTAAAAAATGCACAACTTGATGCAAACTAGCCATTCTTGTGAGCTTTTGAGCCTATGAGAAACTCATTATATTTTGCTCAATTTATTTCTTCATAAATGGTATCAAACTTAGTATGAATATTTTAGAACTTGCTTGTGAATGCAGTTTGAGATCATTTATTTTTGGATTGATACTTCAATATGATAGAGGCAAATTAGGATCAACCAACTTTTAGACCGTTTAAATACCCACCTTTGTTGAGTTTTTTCTTTAGTATGCCACTTTAAGCCTATTCCTTTGTTTTCCCTTGATAATACCACATCATATTTAGCCTTGGACTAATTCTTTTGTTGACCTCAACAGTTGTACCTTTGTCAAGACAAAAAAAATAAAAAAATGATGTATGGTAATCACTGATTGAACAAAAATAAAATAAAAGGGGCTGAAAAAAAAAAGAAGAAAGAGAAAATATTGTACAAAAAAAATTAGTAAAAAAAAAAACTATGTATTTTGGAGGAAAAAATTGCCTAAAAAAATATATGTTACGTCTCCTAAATTTTTAGTGTATGAAGTGTGGGAATAAAATTTGGCATTAGGTAGGATGTTTTGTGATTATTATGTAACATTGATATCATGCAACTAAAACTTTCTGTCTTGATTATTAATTGCCTAAATTTTCCTCCTATCATACCTTTACCTAAGCCGCATTACAACTCATTTTAAGTCCCTTTAATTTTTGCACTTAGTTCATAAATGTGGTGGAAATTTGATTTACTTGCAAGTTTATATTAATGACATGCTACGTTTTGATTTTGAGAGTAAAAACACCCTAAAAACCTTGAGAGAATTTAGAGAAACCATGTGAGAGTGTTAAATCTTGTTGCATTTGATTTTAATGAATTGATGAGATGCTCGAGTTTTGTATAAAATGTATTCTATGAATGTTCATTCTCTTAATTGTAACTAAAATTCAACTTAGATGTGTGTTTGTCTTTATTGATGTTCTTGGATATTAGGAGGCCGGTTAAAAGGGACTAGATACAAAAATTGATATAGTAAGTTAAGAAATGTTTGAGGACAAACATGAATTAGGTGTGGAGAAATTTGGTAAGTCTATATTAATTACATTTATTGTGCTTAATTTCCCTATATTCTAATTCAACATTGAGTTAAAAAATGAAAAATGTATTTGAGTTGATTTAGGTAGTCGGTTATTAAATATTAATGAAAGATGCCTAAAATTAACATTTTAGTTTGAATTTATAAATTGTAAATAAAATCAAAAGAATTGGAAAATGAAAATAAAAAAAACAAAACAAAAACATTTTAAGAATCAATAACATCGTTGTTGATTAAAAAGAAAGAAAAAAATACTTATACTTCCCTCCCACTCAAAATATCTATTTTTAACATTTTTAATTTAATTATGGATTGTGCCAGTTGAAGAGAAAGTAGAAGTATGGAGGATTTTTCTCCTTATTGTTTGGAAGCAGTGGACGAATATATCAGAGATAAAAAAAAAGATTTACGGGAGAAGAGGAGGAAGGCAGAACAAAATTTTTTCTCACATTAGCATGCAGAAGGAGCGAAGAATCCACCAATAAATTGAGTTTTGTTTTCAATTCCTTTCTTTATTTTTTATGATCCATTATATGTATAGTTTTTATTGCTTTTTAATCATGCATAGTTAAATTTCGATTTCTGATTCAAGGGTGATTTTAGTTTCAATTGTAATTTGGTGAGGTTTCGGACCAAATGGAATTTATTTCAATTCACGAATTAATTGTTTTTTTCTTCTTATTATTGTAATTGATTGTTGATAAATTAAATTAAGGACTAAATTTATTAACAATTAATTCATGCTACATGATTTTGTGATATGTGTAATGTCCCAAATGATTGTATGTTGTAGCAAGAGGTTAGCTTGTGTGTGTGTAATTATGGTTGTTCCAAAATACATAGTTTGTCTAATAGATGATAACTCTCAACTAGAACGAATTTTAGGCTGTTATTAAGTACATTAATTTTAAGAAATAGGAGAAATAAAGGTCAACAGTAGTCAAATTACGAGTAAAAGCTAGTCGCATGCATACATAAAATAGCATCGGAAGCATGGTTTCACGTTTTTAGCATAAATCTTGAATAAACTATGCCTAATCAATGCTAATTGCAGGAAATACGAAGCTAAACCGCTGGAAGGACAAAACAACCTGAACGATGACCAGCAGCGGAGGAAGACGCGAATTCAAAATGAAAACACGTTCGGAAAAGACACACCAATAAGGAAATAATCGAGAATCAATAAGCAATTAAGTTGGCGCCAATCAAATAAATTCTAGCAGAAATCAAGAGATCCTACAATAATGAAGATTTTACAGCTCACCTCAACTTGTCGGCCAAGTAAATCAACTCTATAAATATCAAAGCAAGGAGCCGAAAAGAGGCGAGCTGGTCAGTTGTCCATGAAGCCTAGAGAAGCAAGTGGTGGTGTTCGTAGGAACCGATGACAAGGGGACTGCACATCTTCAGCTGCACCAATTCCATTTTACTATTTTTATTTAGGAATAGTTGTAGTTCTAAACATTAGTAGTTGTAATACAATCATCTGGTTTATACTTCTTGCTTATGTTTATTACTATGTTATGCAATAGAAGTTGCTAATGAATATTAATTATTAGGAAGCTGTTAGGAGTGTAGGTTAAAGAATTTTATACTACTGCATCTATTTACGTAATTATATATGTGCGGCGATTAGCTACCCACACATATGACTTGCGGTGAGTTCGAAAGAAGGAACCACGAGATGACCCAGTAGGCTACAATAGGTTGAGGGTAAATCTTTATATCATTTAGAGTGTTAAGAATAACCTCACTATTGCTTGCATTGCCCTTAGATAGTATGAAGATCTCAGTGAGAGCTGGATCTACATAAATTATCAAGTATGAAAGTGCTTGTTCGATCTGGGAAGCAAGAAATTTGATAACTAGTTCGGCGTTCTTAATATCTCCTATTTTTTATTATTTATTTCTTCTCATTGCATTCATATTTATTTCTGTTACATCTGCATCACGTTTTTTTCAGTACCCAAAACAAACCACAAATCTCAACTATATGCTTTTTACTTTCTGCATAACTCTCATCTTAACACTACTAATTTTAGAGCATCAATCTTTGTGGGATCGATAATTTATATACTTGCTCGTTGCAATTTGACCGTGTATACTTACACGTAATGCGATTCTGAGTCACACTTAACAACAAATCTCTCCGAATTAGTTACTGTACAATTATATTAACACTCGAGTCGTACCGGCTGCTCAGTAGTAGCACGCAAATCAAGTTTTTAGCGCCGTTGCCGGGGATTGATTATTAGAATTAGAGTTATTAAGAAGAGAGTAGTTCTTATTGATTTAAAGGTTAAAACTTGAATTTCAGGGTAACCGAGACTTCGGACACAGCAACCAATAGGGAAGAAAGTCCCACAACCAAACATTACCAAGAGAATGATAGATGGCATTCAATCACTTAGCGATTCAGCGAAGGAACAATTACAATAAACCGCAGTATACACTACAATTTCAGCAATAAGGCTATGTGAAAAAGATCAATACAGCACCATCTTGTTTAATATATCCTAACTGGGAATATCAACCACAATTTTGGGAAGATCATAGCAGTATGCCGCATCAGAACGACCTATAAAGAAAGTGCAGTAACATGAGTAATATTTGGGAAACTAGGAGTCATGAACCTAGACATTCTATGTACGATCATGGGCATTTTCTGCAAGACATAACTTTAGAAGAAGAAGAGCAGCTAAAATGGAGAAAATGGATGAGGGATAATGGTATTTTATTAGAACCTCAACAGCCTAACAATGAGCATAAAGCACCTCGAGAAGGATACATAGAAGCAAGCAACGTACGAGTAGAAGAGACATATTTAGAGGTCGATATACTAAGAGGCGCTTCAGCGGTAGATTTTTTCATTGAAGGAGAACTTTCATGGGAAGATTTCTGTCTAGCCATAATCCAATGAGACAGAAAGGCCACGGAATTATAGCTTGCAGCAAAAATTGAGAAGGAACAAGAAAGACGTTTTTAGCAATAGGAGGAAGCATGGGCAAAGTTTGCTGCCCTGGATGATGAAATCAAGGCAAGAGAGGAGGAGTATTTACAGAACATGCAATTTCAGCAACGGGAGGAAGCATGGGCAAAGTTCGCCACCCTGGAAACTGAAGACAGGAGAACAGTTGAAGAAACAGAAGAAGTTAGTTCCAGAGTTGACACTAGGCAACTTTCTAGTAATGAAAGCCAAGGCGAGGATGAAAGTCTTCCCCGTATCAGCATGGTGAGTAATGAACCTGCATATTTTTATGTCGAAGTACCGCATCAACCCAGCAGGGGAGACACAGAGTCAACTAGTTTGCAGGAAAAGGAGGAGAGCGCACTAGATGATGGGCTACTAGCAATGGTACCCATAATTCTCACGCTACTAGAACAATACAGCAAGAGTTGATTAGCGAATAAGCGACATGTGGACAATTCAACTGAGCTACATATTTGCACAACAAATCCTATCCATGCTAATACGGATAGGACAACCATGCATCAAGTGCAATATGAGAAAAGACAGGAGAAGGCTACCAAAGATGGCATCGCTCCAAAGATATACAAATGGCCAAAGCAAGGACATTTCAATCCAGATGGAATTAGCACAAGGTTCTGCCCAGGTCCTGCATCGCAATATTCCTGGAATGCAAAAATTCCATATCTCTAACTTTGTGCAAAAATTTACAGCAAATTTTTTTTTTAGGAAAGTTTTCTTTATTGTAATTTTATTTTCGAATTATTACCTTTAATATTTATTTGTGTAGTTTAGAAAGGATTGGTAGGAATTTTTAGAAATAATCGTGCAAATATTTAGTTTCCTTTTGTGATTATTCCATTCCTTGTGTAAGGATTTTTAAAATCTTTCAGACGCTTATATAAACCTCGAGAAAAGATGGATCGATCACCCCATTCGAACTCGAAAGTACAGTAGCAACACCCAATGGCCTCGAGTAGCATGATACCTAGTAAGGGTAAGGCAACTATGGGTGTGGACAAAGAACACAAGGAAGTTCGATTAACCAGCCTTCAGACAGTATTGGCAAGGAAAAGGTTTTGGCAAGATCGTGGATGGCAAGAGGCACCTGTACCAGCAGCAACTTTGTACCAAATATGCAAGATGAAGTGGTTACAGCTAGTAATGCCTACTGTGGATGCAAAACAAGATTGGGTTCGCCAGTTTTATGCAAACCTGAAAAGAGAAAAGCAACTTTGAAGGACATTTGATAGATTGCAGAGCCACAGCTTTAAACGAACTTTTCCTACTTCCTGACAATGTTGGAGAATAAGGGCAAAAGCTACTCAAGAAGCCAAAGAAGAAGTAGTTGCAGGAGTGTGCAAAGACAATTGGAATAGAAGGGGCCAAATAGAAGAATCAATGGTCATTTCCGATGGATGATATTAAACCAGAACTGTAAAACTAGGTTAAATTCATTAAAAATGTGATAATCTCGTCCACCAATGCAAAGATAGTTAACAGGGAACAAGCTCTATTGCTCTATGCAGTACAGGTTGGAATACACGTGGATGTAGACAAGATAATAGAAGAGCAGATTCAGCGTTAGGCTCCAGCCAGATGCAGGAAGATGTTTTACCTGCACACTATCACAAGATTGTGTTTGGAGCAAGGAGTGCAACCACAGCCAACTGACAGAATCCTAAAGGTGTCCACTAAGCATCATGAAAAGACTATGGAGCAGAGAAACTGAGAGCAAGGAAAGAAATTTGATGAATTTCTAGCCAATGACAAACTGATCCAACACTTGGAATTGCTCTTTATAAATTCACGAGACTTCTAGGAGTATGCCAATAAAAGAAACAAAGTCATACTAAAGCAGCTGCAGCACTCACGGAATACCCTGAATGGACTAAATTTCCAGAAGAGTTACTCGAATTAGAGGGAGGCAAAGGCAGTAGTAGCAATGCAAAAATTTAGACAGAAGTCCCGTTCTCTTTTTATTCGTTTTACGGATTTTATCTTATCGCATGTGTTTCATTCGTAGTTACAATTTTCATTCTTATTGGACCATGCATTTTATTTTATTAGGAAGCAATTATTATTTTTCCTCAATCTTATAAGATTAGCAATTTCCCTTTTAAGATTAAGTTCACATTATTATTGCAAAACTGTATTTAGTAGAAAAACGCAATTTCCAGTAGAGGAATTCTCAAGTTTCCCTAGATTCAAACCTAGCATCAGAGTAATCCTTATTAGGAATGATCGAAAGAACCAATATTTCACAAGGAAATCTTAGAGCTTGAGATAAAGCACCGCAATCATAGTAATAGCTAAGTTTGGGAGAAGTAAGCCTCACCTTCATTGAGGGTAATGAAGAATTTAAGTTTGGGGGTGAGGGCAACCCGAGGAGTGATATATTAGAAAGAGAGAAAGAGAGAGAGAGAGAGAGTTTATAAAAAAAAGATCAACCTACTCTGGCAAAATAATAAGGCAAAAGGAAGGGCGTATAAGCCTAAGGAAACCTTAAGTATTTTGCTGTCTACGAATTAGCGCAAGCTTGAAATTCTTTTACTTAGGTGAGTTGCTTGATGCTCAAATGATTTATTCTAAGAACTATGGAATTTAGTAGATATGAGTACAACCCAAGAGGAATGCGGAGAGCATAACTGAAATCTTCGACGGATATAAAGGCCTGGATAAATACCTTAGCAGAGTAAGTTGGGCAAACTTAGACTAGAAATGATTGTGTGCGATAGATTAAGTGATAAGGAATAATTATAATAAGGAACAATCTGTTAGTCAAAATACGAAAGACTTTAAGGCAAGACCTGAATCTTTGGGAAAGTTTGAAAACCAAAAGAAGGCAGTTTTTCTGCTAAAAATATGATATGCGATGAGATTGTTGATTTATGATTAAAAAAGGAAAAGTTGATTGCCAGAATAGCAGTTATGTATTGCATGGGACAAGCAATGATTCAAGTTTGGGGGTGTGATAACTCTCAACTAGAGCTTATTTTAGGTTGTTATTAAGTACGTTAATCTTAAGAAATAGGAGAAATATAGGTCAATAGTAGTCAAATTACGAGTAAAAACTATTAATAGTGGCATGCATACATAAAATAGCATCGGAAGTATGATTTCGCATTTTTAGCATAAATCTTGAATAAACTGTGTCTAATCAATGCTAATTGCAAGAAATATGAAGCTAAACCCTGAGAAAGATAAAACAGCACGAACAATGACCAGCAGAGCAGGAAGGCGCAAATTTAAAATGAAAACATGTTCGAAAAAGACACACCAATAAGGAAATAATCGAGAATCAATCAGTAATTAAGTCGGCGCTAATCAAATAAGTTACAGCAGAAATTAAGAGATCCTGCATTAATGAAGATTTTATAGCTCACCTCAACTTGTCGGCCAAGTAAATACTTGATTTTAAGGAAATAATTATTTTATTATATTTCCACACTTTACAATTGATAGTTGGGTTTATTAAATAGAGAAAGTACCCAACAAATAAGGAATGGTAAATAACAATTCACCCTAAAAATACACAAAATATCCCTATATATAAGGAAATAACCAACACTCCCCCTCAAGCTGGCTTGAAGATGTCTTTCATTGTCAGCTTGTTTATCATTCTATCAAACTGGAGCTTTGGAAGGCCTTTTGTGAATATATCAACTGCTTGTTCTGATGTTGGGAGATAAGGAATGCATATCGTTCCTGCTTCAACATTTTCCTTTATGAAGTGCTTATTTATCTCAATATGTTTCGTTCTATCATGAAGAACTGGATTATGAGCGATAGATATAGCTGCCTTGTTATCACAGAAAATTCGTATAGGTGACACCTGAAAAAATTTTAACTTTTCCAATAGTCTTTTTATCCATATACCTTCGCAAATGCCATGAGCTAATGCCCTAAACTCTGCTTTAGCACTACTTCTGGCCACCACATTTTGTTTTTTGCTTCGCCATGTAACTAAGTTTCCTTCAAAAAAAGTACAATAACCAGAAGTGGATCTTCTATCTGTGGTACTGCCTGCCCAATCAGCATCAGTGTAAACTTCAACATTTAGATGACCCTATCTTTTAAACAATATACCTTTTCCTGGAGTACCTTTCAAATACCTCAGAATTCTATAAACGGCTTCAAAATGAGTTGGACCAGGCGAGTGCATGAACTGACTTACCATACTGACTGTGAATGCTATGTCTAGACGTGTGTGAGAGAGATAGATTAGTCTACCCACAAGTCTTTGATATTTGTCTCTGTCTTTTACTTCTTCTGTCTTTGTAGCTTGTAACTTCACATTTGGCTCGATAGGAGTTTCTGCTACACGACAACCAAGTAAACCTGTCTCTTGAAGCAAGTCAATAACATATTTTCTCTGGTTAACAAAGATGCCTTTTTTAGATCTCACAAACTCCAAGTCTTTGATCCGTAAGTATGAATCAAATAAGTGAGACAAACGCGTCATATGATCTGAGGCTCCATAATCAAGAATCCATGGAGGTGAATTAGTACAAGAGAAGGCTTGAGGATATATACCTTTTTATACCAAGGAAACACATAGATTACCGAATGACAAATCAGATTGTAGTAGCCTTGAGAGATGATGGGGTTGCTCTTCAACAAAGGGACTTGAGTGATCAGTCTCACCCTTTCTCTGTGTGTGAGTCATTTCAACAATAAGTTTAGACATAATAGTTGCTGAAATCACCAAAAATATTGGGTAAAGCCAAGCCAAATAAACATAGCAGTAGCAATTAACTGAAAATATCACACCCTGTCGTGACAACTATTTGAAAATACTGAATTCGATCAAGATAGATAAATAGTCATTGGTCAAAGTTACTGTTCACAATTGACTTGTTCTGAGGTATGAAACTATTGACCGCTTCAGATTGTAAATGAGTTGAAATCATAACGATCTTCCAAAGACAGAGGCTATACAATCTCAGATTTGCATAAATGCTAATTATAATGGTGTTATTAAAAATGTTGTAATTGTACAGTGCAATTACTTATCTTTCAATGTTCACAGTAAACATTCTAATAGCACTTCAATAGCAAAATATCTTTAAGAATTGAAATTGAAAGTCTTGAGGCAAAGATTAGATAGAATAATGGCTTTAAAATATGCCATAAAGAACTTTAAGAAGTGATAAGTAAACCTGAACCATGTGGTAAAGAGTAATTCTTTCAAGCCAAAAACCGAAGAGAGATGGCCGGAAGATGACTCCGACGAGTGTATTGACGGCAGAGGCGGCCTTGCAATTTTTATTTGAAAAAACAGGCTGCTGGAGATAAACCATCAGAAGAAAGCTGTTGGAGTGAGAGGCCATAGAATTCCGACGTTAGAGATGGTGACGGCAACGGCATGTGTAGAAAAAAAGGGTTTCAAGTATGGCTCTGATACCAACTTGATTTTAGGGAAATAATTATTTTATCATATTTCCACACTTTTACAATTGATAGTTGGGTTTATTAAATAGAGAAAGCCCCCAAAAAATAAGTAATGGTAAATAACAAATCACCCTAAAAATACACAAAATATCCCTATATATAAGGAAATAACCAACATAAATCAACTCTATAAATATCAAAGCAAGGAGCCGAGAAGAGGCGAACTGGTCGGTTGGCCATGAAGCCTATCGTGGAGAGAAGTAAGTGGTGGTGTTCGTAGGAGCCAATGACAAGCGGACTGCACATCTTTAGTCATACCAATTCCATTTTACTATTTTTATTTAGGAGTACTTGTAGTTCTAAACATTAGAAGTTGTAATACGACCATCTGGTTTATACTTCTTGCTTATGTTTATTACTATGCTATGCTATAGTAGTTGCCAATGAATATTTATGATTAGGAACTGATAACTCGCAAGAATTGTGAGTTAATTGAGTAAGTATAGATGCAATTATGTGACATTTCATGTAAAAATTGAGAAGAATGATTTTCTAACCACAAACTTAAGCGAATATAGCAGCCTTATAGTTTTCTGAGTAAGGTGAAGTGCTTTTGTAGTATTTAGCGAAAATTGGAGCTTTTTAATGTTTGTTGTGTATGCAAGGAATATTCGCTGAAGTGGTGCCAAACAAGCGAAGCGAAGTGGTAAGATCGAATCATAGATAGGGACACATGGCAGAAATTGGAAGCAGAATCGAGAACTGACCATAACCACAAGACGTGCCGTTAAGCAAAAATTACGCTAAGTGGATAGATCGTGGGGTGATTGCGGAAATTACGGGTGTAGCAACTCGTCCTTTATAAACCAACATTTGCGACTGAGAAGGATTGGTAGATCGAAATTATAGTGTCTTGTTGTATTGATTGTATACGGCTGCATAAGTGATTCCGGAGTATTGTTGGTGCTAGCCAGCCATTTCCGAGCAAATTCAGTATTTCTTTCCTTTTGTTTTCTTTTCCTTGTTATTTATTTATTGCAAGTCGTTTGTCAACTTTGTAGTGACTTTGATTTTATTGAATTTAATGGCAATTCTTTCTGCAATTTCGCGAGTTTTATTTATCAGCATGTCTAACTAATTTCCTGTTCCGAAGTAGCTAAGTGTTAATTGTTCGCTGATGCGTAGGAGTAAAACAAAATTAGCTAAATATATTTGCATGTAAATTTGTCTGTCGGGAGAGTTGAGAAATTCCTTTGCAGATTACTTCACTTTGAGAGAAGGTCGTAAACACATTTGCATGCTTCACTAGGTTTTGTCAACTAGCGTTTACAATTCACATTCACTTAGAGATAAGGTTTACTAGCAACTTAGTCTACAATTAATGGAAACCGAAGACTTTCCAGAGAAGGTTTAGCTAAGTTAATCGTAGTATTGTTTTAACCCATAGCATCGGTTTACGAATGACCTTAGCAAACTTCTGATCACTTAGATTATCGATTTTGAGCACTTAGATTCCTCAGACCTCAATATTAATCAACCCACCTTTCACTCTTTTCAATTCTCACATTTTAACAAGAACGAACTTGCTGTAATTCCCTGTGGAGACGATCTTTACTTATCAAAACTTGCTATAATGAATCTATGTACACTTGCACTCGAAAGTAGCGAAGAGAAACCATCACCGTTGGCGAACGCGAACTACACGTGAAGTCTAAAACCTCTCTTTGCACAATAGGAACATGTTAGGAGCGTAGGTTAAAGAATTTTATACTACTGCATCTATTTACGTAATTATATATGTGCGTCGATTAGCTACCCAAACATATGACTTGCTGTGAGTTCGGAAGAAGGAACCACAATATTGTTTGTGTTGCCCTAAGATAGTATGGAGATCTCAACGAGAGCTAGATTTGCATAAATAATCAAGTATGGAAGTGCTTGTTCGATCTGGGAAGCAAGAAATTTGATAACTAGTTCCGCGTTCTTAATATCTCCGATTCTTGATTATTTGTTTCTTCTCATTGCATTCATATTTATTTCTATTACATCTGCATCACTTTTTTTTCAGTACCCAAAACAAACCACAAATCTCAACTATATGCCTTTTTTACTTTCTACATAACTCTCGTCTTAACACTACTAATTCTAGAGCATCAATCTCTGTGGGATCGATAATTTACATACTTGCTCGCTATAATTCGATCGTGCATACTTGCACGTAATGCGATTCTGAGTCACACTTAGCAACAAGTCTCTCCGAATTAGTTACTGTACAATTATATTAACACTCGAGTCGCACCGGCTGCTCAATAGTAGCACTGCCGATCAAAATACCTTAAGGAAACAATTAAATAAATTTAATTAATTTGTATTTATCTTGGTTAATTAATTTTGGATTAGTCGTTCTCATTATTTTTAATGCTGCTGTTTAATTGGTATGGAACTCTATCGTGCCCAATTGATTAAACAGTAAGTTTTAACTTTGATGCTGGGATAAAATAAGAGAACAATTGTTTATTTTGGCTTTTCCAAATAGGTAGACTAATTTCTTGAATTTGATCAATTCTATTTGATTTTTGTAGCCTAAAATCAAAATTGCAATTGGATTATAAGGAACCTTTGAATTAGAATTTTTGTTCACTGTTTGTTTGATTTATTTTTGTTCACTGTTTGTTTGATTTATTTTTGTTTAGTCCAATATTCTAAAACCCCCTTTTATTTATCTGTTAACATTGAGAAATTAATTCTTAGTTCCCTTGGATTGACCTGGTTCCACTAATTCTACAAACTAGATTTAGAAGAGTCAGTAATTATTTTGGCGGGCTTCGACAACCCAACCATCAGGTTTGGGAATAACCAACAGCAAACTCATCAACCAGATTTAGCACTTAAGGAGTACATGGTTCAACGCAGTAATGATGGAACATTGATAACACTAAATAATAGCACTATTTAAGCCTCTTAACCCTTGCATTTTACTCGAAAAGTAAGCAACCGAATAGCATAAAAAAGGGAATTAACTCGAACATTCGCATTTATCTATACATGCTAGCAGGAGGCACACACATAATAAAACGTGCATATAAATGCGAAATCATATTATTATTCCCAAACTCGCTAACGTGTTTAAATTCGCAGGAAACACTGTATATGCGAATGAAAAATGAATCGGACGGGTCAAGGAAACAGGAAAGAAAAGGCTGAACGGCAATCGAATTACGGAATCAATGGAACCAAGAAGGAAAGAATCATCAAAAAAATATTCTAGACAAAAGATCTACGCAAGGATTGAACGGGTCAATAAGAAACTTCATTCTCTTGGGAGATCTCGACGGATTCTATTCATCTATAGTCCTAGAAGAACTCAGTACCACTCGGTGTTTGTTAAAAGAAGACTTCGTTGGCAACAATGTTGGGCGATTCTATCAACTCCTTAGATAGTTTAGTTTATCATTTAATACATTGTAGTTTGCATTTCATATTTCATACTCTGTTTTATCGCATTTCATAGGAGTAGTTTGTAACGCTTTCTTGAAGTTAATTCTATGAGTTCTTTGTTTCAGATTTGATCTCCTGTAACAAGTTACACTTAGCTTTAATATTAAGAGGCAACCTTAGGAGATCCATATAGTATTATCGTTTAATTTAAATGTCAAGTAAAGAGGGAAAAGTAGTAAGAGCGGCAGTTGAATTTATTTATCGCAGGTGGATTGACTGTTCACTCGCAAGTGCTTAGCATTTGCCTTGGGAAAGGGAATGTTCAGGGCTTAACATCACCGCAATCATTAGGCAATACTTAGTCTTAAGTATTTTAGAGAAGAGTTAGGGATAACCATCTCACTAGCTGGATATGAAATGTTTGCGCTTAAAAGTAAATCTACTGGCAATGTACCGGCAGGTTGCAGTCAAGTACTCTGGGAGAGGGCTTGAGGTTGAAGTTTAGTATGTGCTAATTTTCTCATGACAACTTAACTTGCTTTAAATTGAATTGTAATGCGAAAGTCTCTTTAGTAGTTAATTAGTTAGAACTAGGCATTTCAAGTTAACTTAGGGTATCGAGTAAAATATGAGTGTGGGTGAAAGATTTTATAATGTTGTTTATTCATTAAGCATGCATCGGCTAGCTACCCACGCATGCTAACCTCCAACTTACTAGGAAGAGGAACCTGGCCGAAGACCCAGCAGGTTATGTTTAGTTTGGTGCAAAGTCTTTTGCATCATTAATTGAGATTAAGGTTAATCCCGCTAGTGCGTACGAAGCCCTGAGCTTATTTGTGTGGAATTGCAGCGGAAGCTGGATTTTGCACCATCAAATGTAGAAGTATTTTTTTGTAAGGGATGTATGATTTCGGTCTCACCAAACAACACATGCATGTTTATCTTTAACCTAGTTGATTTAAAACATTAGCATTAGCATTAGCATAGATTTATTTATTTATTAAGTACAACGCAACAACCTTTTAAATCCATTCTTGTTCTTTACATTTGACCTTTGACTTATATCGATGCGCTACAAATTCTCTTTGGGATCGATAAAATTATATACTTATTACTTGCTGCATTCTGACAGCGTATACTTGCGCGTAAGCGATTCTGAGGCATATTTAGCGATAAGTTTAACTCCGAATTAATTACTGTACTAATATATTAGCACCCGGATCGCCAGTCAAACATCAGACTCTGCTGAAAGCTCAACAATCAGCTCTTCGGAGGTTGGAACTACAATTAGGCTAGATCGTAGTAGATTTAAAGAGCAAACAACTAGGATAATTACCGTCGGATAAGGAAGGCTCTAGGCAGAATGGCAAAGAGCAAGTTATTGATATCGAATTAAGGAGTGGGAAACCTTTAATGGACAACGAGGAAATTAGAAAATATCAGGGAACTTTGCCTACAACAGAACAATCAATGGGAAAGCAACCAGCACAAAAAGCGGATGAGGATCCAACAACAGTAAGTGATGTGACGGACGTGGCCAAACCATTGTCTATTTACCAACCACCTCCGCGCCATATCCTCAAAGGATCAGAAGGAATAGAAACGAATCATAATTAGAAAATTTTATGGACATTTTGAAGCAAATCCACATTAACATTCCTTTAGTTAATGTGTTGCGACAAATATCGAACTACATGAAATTCCTTAAGAACGCCCTTAGTGAAAAAAGTAAATCTGAGGAATTCAAGATGTAGCATTAAATGAAGAAGTAGTGCGATTCTCCAAAACAAAATCCCTATGAAGGAAGTCGATCCTGGTCAATTCACCATTCTAGTAAAGATTTGTAGCAATCACATTGGGCGAACACTCTGTGCTTTGGGTGCAAGCATCAACCTTATGCCCCTATCGATCTACAAAAAGTTTGGAATAGGTGAAGCAAGACCTGCGAATGTCACAATTCAACTTGCTGATAGGTCAATTACTCGTCCTATTGGAAAAATTGAAGACATTCTTGTTTCGGTCGATAAGTTCATCTTCCAAGCGAATTTCATTATTCTTGATTACGAAGCAGACATGGAAGTACCAATCATTTTAGGGAGACCCTTTCTAAAAATGGGACAAATTATAGTTGATGTGTATGAAGGAACAATCACGTTAAGGATGAACGATCAACAGATCCAATTCAACATTTTTTACTTGATGAAGTAGACCGATTTAGAGGAAGGTTACAATGTTAGCCAGATAGAAGTGTTGCTGGACTAGGCAATCAAGAATGAGCACAGGAAATAAATGATGAACAATGACACAAATAAGAAGAAAGAAGAAGAGAAAACACAGAATGATGCGTTGGACGATTCTGTGCAAGAAGAGATTTATTATTACGTGGCATTCGATGTTGTGACAAGAGTTAATTCTCCACAGCGCCCTTCAATTGAAGAACCTCTAATTCTCGAATTGAAATCCTTCCCCGCGCATTTGAAGTACGCTTATCTTGGAGAAAAAGAGACTTTGCCAATTGTCATCTCATCGCAGCTAACCCCAGACCATGAGAAACTGCTTTTAGAGTTACTCAAACAACACACGAAAGCGATTGGATGAACTTTGGTGAACTTAACAGGCATCAGTCCTACATTTTGCATGCATAAAATCATTCTAGAGGAAGATGCCGAGAACTTTGTGGAGCACCAAAGACGTTTGAACCCTGCCATGAAGGAAGTGGTGAAAAAGGAAATCATAAAGTGGCTAGATTCAAGGGTAATTTACCCTATATCAAATAGCTAATGGGTAAGTCCTATTCAATGCGTGCCGAAGAAATGAGGCACCACCGTCATTCAAAACAAAAAGAATGAGTTGGTCCCAATAAGGACAGTGACAGGATGGCGAATGTGCAGGACTACCGGAAGTTGAACAAAGCAACCAAGAAGGATCATTTTCCATTACTTTATATATACCAAATGTTGGACCATATCGCAAGGAAAGATTATTATTGCTTTCTGGATGGATACTTGGCTTACAATCAGATTACCATTGACCCTAAGGATCAGGAGAAAACTACTTTCACCTGCCCTTATGGAATATTCGCGTTCCGAAGAATGCCTTTTAGACTCTGCAATACTCCACCAACATTTCAAAGATGCATGATGTCAATTTTTTTCTGACATGCTTGGAGATATCATGGAAGTTTTTATGGAAGATTTCACAGTAATTGGAGACAATTTTTCCAACTGCTTAGAAAATTTGAAGAAGGTGTTACAACGCTGTTAAGAAACACATCTTGTGCTTAATTGGGAAAAATGTCATTTCATGGTTAGAGAAGGAATTGTTCTTGGACATAAGATTTCTAAGGCTGGAATGGAGGTTGATCAAGCAGAGATTGAAGCTATCGAAAAGTTAGAGCCACCAAGGAACGTGAAATGAGTAAGCAGTTTCTTAGGTGAGATCCTAGGTGTTTCATTAAAGATTTTTCAAAAATTGAAAAACCAATGTGCGAGCTCCTAGAAGCTGAACGCCCCTTTAATTTTGATCATTGAAGCTTACAAGCGTTCGAGCAGTTAAAAAAGGCCTTAACCACCGCTCTTATTATGATATCGCCTATTTGAGAGAAACCCTTCGATCTTATGTGCGATGCTAGTGACTATGCGATAGGAGCTATTCTGGGATAGAAAGGAGAAAAGTTAATCCATCGCATTTAGTATGCCAGTCGAACTTTAAGTGACGTACAACTCAACTACACAACTACTGAGAAAGAGCTTCTGGCTGTGGTCTACGGGCTAGAAAAATTTCGTTCTTACTTGGTAGGATCAAAGGTGATTTTTTTTTACTAACCATGCGGTAATAAAGTATCTCATGAGTAAAGCAAATGCTAAACCAAGATTGATCAGATGCTAAGACAAGCAAGCTATAGGTGGACTATCAATAAACCCGTGCTAGTGAAAGCAACCGCTGTCCTTATTAACGGCCTCTCCCATCTTTACTTAATTTAAGTATTAGTGTTACATGTTTCTCCTAATGATACTTTATAAAATCAATATCGTTCACTAAATTGCAAACACGAGATCAAATTTGGGCAACTTATTGCATAACATTAACTTTAAGAAAGCGCTACAACCTACTCCTACAGATTATAGAAGAAATGCAATAAAATGCTATCTAAGAAAAACTACAATTGCTAATAAACTATTGGGCTACTGAAGTCGTCATCGTTATCACTAACAAGTTCTTCTATCAACAGACACCATGGTACTAGCTCCTCTAGGGTTACAGATGAACGAACAGTCGGGATCTCCATTGAGACCCTAACGTCTTCACAATTCATCCACGGTAGTTCCTTGGCTAAAGCAGCACACCTTGTCCTTCGATCTATCACTTATTTATAGGCGTCTGTGGTTTCTTGTTGATCACGTTCAATCTTTGTGAGGATTTTCTTGACTGAATAATTTGATTGATGATACTTTCCATCTTTGTCCTGATGATTCTGCGTTCCAAATTGCACTGAGAACTTTCCTTTTCTGCTTGCTTCAAGTCGTCTGCGGCAGCCGCATATCCTTTTGCAATATAATATCAAATTCTTTTCCTACTTATTCAGTATGTTTGTAAGGACCCGACCTAGACTAGGGTCCCAACTAGGTCCTTACCCTAATGCACGTAGTTAAAATAACAAGAGCGGAAATGTGAAGGACATGTGAAGGAAAACAAATTCATTTAAATATACGAGTCCAAGTGAATAATTTGGGAAATTATTAAATAGTTCAGGGTATCCAAAACGAATAATAGAAATCCAGCTGAAATAACAACGTATCATGCCCTAACAAAGTTCATGCAGAAGGATAAACCATTAATAAATAAAGACTCAAAGAAAATAAATGCAGCAAGCCCATAGTCAATCCAGCTCGATCATCCATCCTGGTAGAGCCCATGAATACTTGTGGAAACCCATAGAAGATAGGGGGTGAGTTGTTAAACTCTGCGAGGATCCGTAGCTCGGGATCTTTTAAGCATGAACTAGAACATTCAAATCAAACATTAGATACAATGAAGAAGTCCAATGACCCATGCTCCTATGAGCTATCTAAGGAATGCCAAAGACCAAAATACCCTTTAGAGTCCCTTGACTCACTTGGCCATTTGGAATTCCTATATCAGGGAGCATGTCATGTGCGAGCAGGTAACTTATGGCCCTCTCGTACTCTCGCAGTGAATCGATTGAGCAAATACCGGTCATAGTGGGATATCGCCCACTGATAGCGCTAAATAATAATACTATTTAAGCTTCCTAAACTCTGCATTCTATTCATTAGTAAGTGAGCAAACAGCATAAATAGATAGTTAATGACAACATTCACATTTATCACGCATACAACATGTGCATACTAGGAGTTTGAGAATAATATGATTTTTAGAAGAAAAACGCGTGCATAAGCACGAAAATTGTGTTTACTACTTAGAACTCGCTGACGTGTTTAAATTCATAGAAAAGCACTGCAGATGCAGAAGAAAACTGAAGTGGACGAGTCAAAAGAACAGAGAAGGAAAGGTTGGACGACAATCGAATTACAGAATCAATGGAACCAAGAAGGAAAGAATCATAAAATGAATATTTCAGACCAAAGATCTGCGTAAGGATTGTACGTGGTCAGCAAAAAACCTCAGACTCTATAAACTGTAAAAAAATCGAAGAAGAAAGTGTGCTGGTTTGGAGAGGATACTACCGTTAATGGGCGTTCTAGACATCGAGGTCTCTTAGGAGATCTCCGCGGATTCTGTTCATCTATAGTCCTAGAAGAACTCAGTACCACACGGTGTTTATTAGAAGAAGACTTCGTTGGCAACAATGTTGGCGATTCTATCAACTCCATAGATAGTTAGTTTATCATGTAATAGATTATAGTTTGCATTTCATATTTCATACTCTATTTTATTGCATTTCATAGGAGTAGTTTGTAACGCTTTCTTAAAGTTAATTCTATGAATTCTTTGTTTCAGATTTGATCTCCTGTAAGCAACTTACGATTAGCCTTAACATTAAGAAGCAACCTTAAGAGAACCATGTAGTGTTATCGTCTAATTTAAATGTCAAGTAAATGGGGAAAAATAGTAAGAGCAGCAGTTGAATTTATTTATTACAGGTTGATTGACTGTCCACTCGCGAGTGCTTAGCATTTGCCTTAGGAAAATGAATGTTAAGGGTTTAACCTCACCGTAATCACTAGGCAATACTTAGTCTTAAGTATTTTAGAGGAGAGTTAGGGATAACCATCTCACTAGCTACATACGCAATACTTGTGCTTAAAAGTAAATCTACGGCCAATGTACGGCAGGTTGTAGTCAAGTACTCTAGGAGGGGACTTGAAGTTGAAATTTAGTATGTGCTAATTTTCTCATGACAACTTAACTTGCTTTAAATTGAATTATAATGCGAATGTCTCTTTATTAGTTAATTAGTTAGAACTAGGCATTTCAAGTTAACTTAGGGTATCGAGTAAAATAGGAATGCGGGTGAAAGATTTTATAATGTTGTTTATTCATTAAGCATGCGTTGGCTAGCTACCCATGCATGCTAGCCTCCAGCTTACTCAGAAGAGGAATCTGGCGGAAGACCTAGCAGGTTACTTTTAGTTTGGTGCAAAGTCTTTTGCATCATTAATTGAGATTAAGGTTAATCCCGCTAGCACGTACGAAGGCCTGAGCCTATTTGTGTAGAAGTGCAGCGGAAGCTGGATTGTTCACCATCAAATGTAGAAGTATTTGTTTGTAAGGGAAGTATGAATTTGGTTTCACCAAGCAACACATGCATGTTTGTTCTTTAACATAGTTGATTTTAAGCATTAGAATTAGCATAGATTTATTTATTATCCAGAACAAAACAACAACCTTTGAAATCCATTCTTATTCTTTACATTCGACCTTTGACTTATATCGATGTACTACAAATTCTCTGTGGGATTGATAAGCTATATACATATTACTTACTGCAGTTTGATTGCATATACTTGCGCGTAAGTGATTCCGAGGCATACTTGGCGATAAGTTTAACTCTAAATTAATTACTGTACAAATTTATTAGCACCCGGATCGCCGTCACCCACGCACTCCCAAGACCATCATAAGGATCCTAGGATACTGACGGGAGAACTCTTGCAAGGGGAGTACTTCGATCGACCGACCGATCTCGAGCCCTAACTACGAGTGGAATATCGCCCCTTGCCTGGTAACTAAAACAACACATTTATCTTATACCTGTACCTGGGCCATGTCTTCCTAGGTACCGACACGTGCTATAAACAAACAAATCCCCTTTGGAACACTAAGGCATAGTCCTCATTGGAATAACAACAGTAACTAAATTGCAATCAATTCACATGCTCATTGTAGTAAACATGATTCCACATATTCATACAACAGTCAACTGCATTCTCAGTAAATCATATCATGCTTCATAATCAATCAATTCAATTCATCATATCAAGACATTTCAATTTAACTACCTTAGACATGCTTACTCACCTTGGGTGATATCCAAAGAATCTACAAAGATTTCCTTTCGAATAGCTCATAAAAGCCTTTACAGAGTTTTCAGGCCTATAACACACAAACGAGTCAGAATTAGCACCTTAGATTGTCAAAAATGGACTCAGAGCATCAAAATTACCCACAAATGACTATCTAGAAATTCGACAGCGGAGGTCAACGGTGGTCAATGGCGGCAGTGCTTGAGTCAACGGTGGTGGTAGGCTTCGAAGTGCTTTGGCAAATGCGCGCCAGGTTCGAAGGCACCACATCGGCTGGAATTGGCGCAACAGCAGGCTTAAGGGAATCTTATTGGCTTAGGAGACACGCGGTTGCAGGTTGAAACGGCCCAATCCATCGCTAGCCAAGATATTGTCCGCTTTAGCCCACTGGCCTCACAAATTTGTTTCTCCCCCCAATGGAGGGAAAACGCGTCTTGCTAGGGGAAGGTGTCCACACCCTTTATAAGAAGTGCTTCGTTTCTTTCTCTTCTTAACCGATGTGGGATTCCTCTATGGGTTTCCACCCCCCTTAGAGGTCTAGCATCCCGATGGACCTAGCACACGGACCCGATGCCTGGCTTTAATACCATCTGTAACGGTCTAGCTAGCCAAGATATTGTCCGCTTTAGCCCACTGGCCTCACATACGCGTTTTCCCTCCATTGGGGGGAGAAACAAATCCGTGAGGCCAGTGGGCAAAAGCGGATAATATCTTGGCTAGCGATGGGTTGGGCCATTACACAGGTTCAGGAGCACTCCTCTGGTTTGAGAAGCGCGCACGGCTCGATGAGTGGTTTGGAAGGGATCTCGAGGTTGTGTAGGCTCGAACGTAGGCGCATGCTTGATAGTGCGGCAATGGAGCTTCAGTGTGCAGCTTGGCATGTGGTTTGGTGTGTGGCTCGGTCATGTTTTCTTAGAAGACATTTTTAGGGTTTCCTATAGAGAGAATTTCAGTGTTGTCTTTTAGAAAAATGTGTTCAACAATTGAAGCTGTCTTTTGATTAAACATGACTGTTGCAGAATTTCAAAACTAACCTTTTGATTTGGTGTGCAAATTATGAGTCGATTTTGACCAATCCAATTCACGATTTTCAATGATTACAACAGGGACTTTGATTTTTGAGCAGGGATTAAGAGTCTGGGCAGCTCGGGGCACGAAAGTCAAGAAAACGATGAAGAAAGAGAATTAGGGTTTGGGGGATTTAAGAGCATTTGGGAGTAAAGAAAATTCTGGAATTTCAAATGCGACTAGGCCAAAATTTGAAAAGATGTACTTAAATAGGGCAAAATCTAGTAGCTCTTAATTTACAAAAATGCCCTTAGGGTTTAATTTACTTATTTAACCCCTTTTTAACCCAAAACAGCTTTACCCTTTTCAGGATAAGACTTCTAATTAAACTCCTTTAGGAGTCTCAAAAATTAAAAAAACAATACCTTATTTACATGGAAGGAAAAACTGGGTTGTTACAATGTTAGCGAACCTTTCAAATAATCATGTGATTTCCTTATTTATGTGTGTAAATTGATGTTCTTAACTGCATTGTATCCTAATTTTTTATTTACACTCGATCTTATCTCAACATGCTTATTTTATGCAATATTACTCGTTTATTTACCCTTATATGCAATTTGATACTTCCAAATCTAATGAAATGTGGTGGTTTAAAGGCTTAAATAGTGGTATTATTTAAAGCTATCACTGGTGGCTACATGGAAGCCTCAATGAGTCTCGACCAAGATAAGCTGGGCGCGGCTGCAGGCGAGTGAACGACATGGGGAGGAGATTTAAGCGGTTGCGCTCCTACTCGAGCACTAGAGCACGAAAAGAGGTGCGATGGGGTGCGCTGAAGGCGACGTAATAGGGTAGGCTAGAGGCACGATGCACGGTGGCGATGGGGCTTCGATAGGTGTTATGGGTTGCGCCGTGCACAGTGGCGAACGAGGGGGAAACTCTGATAAATGGGAATGGAGGCGACATGGCTAGGGAGGGGGAGCTCTCTCTCTAGCCTTTTCTCTGTTTAGCGATGAATGAGAAACGTAATGAAGAAACCTTTAAGTATGAACACAACCCATCTTCTATTATTTATAAAGTGGGCCCTACTGCTCTTGAAATAATAAAAGAGCCCTCAAAAGTTAGTTAATTACAAAAGAATCCCTATCGAATGTACCTGGAGGGTCGTATCGAATGTATGTGCCATAACACAAACGATAGAGAATTCGAGGATGACGATCTACTCGGCTGGACATTGAAGCACTCTAATGTCTCGATGGACCAAATCTTCGATCAGATTCTAAGCCTTTTATTCGTCGACATGAGACGTTCTCAGCCGCCATAGCTTTAGTGATCTTCTTCCTCTCTGATAGCCCTAACACCGTCCAACAGTTGATGGTAAGTCACCAGAAAAGATTTCCTACGAAGATTTCCCTTATTTCATCCTCTTTTCTAATTGAAGACACTCTCTAGTACCAATTGAAGACTATCTGTGGTACTGATAAAATATTATACATTGTATTGATTAAAAGGCTATATGTGGTAGTGATTGAAGACTAGTAATAATTGAAGACTATCTGTTGAACTAATTGAAGAATATATGTGACACTAATTGAAGACTATATGTGGCAATTGAAGGCTGTATATGACACTGATTGAAGACTATCTGTTGTACTGATTGAAACTATCATGTTGGAACATCAGGAAGCTAATGAGTTTTTGAAAATTCAAGGAGTGAGCTTCTTCATGTGCATGGGCTTGTACCAATTTTTTTTCTACAGTTTTGCTATTGATAGAATTTCTTTGTTTTTTTTTTAATTTTTATTTTTACTTATAAAAAAAAACCGACTTAAAAGGTATTTTTTTTAACCTTCAAGATAATTGATACTAGTTTACTATCGATTACCGTTGCCATTGGTGTTTAGATGAGGTTTTGGATGAGGAGATAGTTTGAGGAATTATTTTAAGTAGTTGAAAATTGTGAGTTGTAGCAATAAACTCGTTTGGAAGTAGTTTTTTTTTGTAGAGGAGTTAGAGACAATTGCTTGTTTGAATGTTGATTTAAAATAAGTAATTATTTTGAGTAGTTAAAAAAAGAATGATTAAAAATAAATGATAAAAAATGAGTTATTTTGAAAAGTTAAAAATGAATAATTTGAAATGAGTGGTTAGTATTGAAGAGTTATAAATGAAAGATTAAAAATGAGTAATTAAAAATAAATAGTTATTTTGAATAATAAAATTAATGAATTATTTTTGAATAGTTACAAAAACTCATTCGATTTTATTTTTTTGAAAAGCACTTAATAAATCTCATTTTAAACTCTCCATAAACATGCCAAAAAAAAAAACACCACGGGTAGAGTAGACCGTAGTAGTAGTAAGGACTTCAGTTGAGCAGAGAGCGGGGGTTTAGTTGGAATTTGCTTGTTTTGCCCTCGCTCAAGATTTATTGCAATCCTTGTATTCTTCGCTCAAAAGCACTCAAACCCCAATCTGGATTTTCCATCCGCAGTTCTCCTCAGTGATTTACGGCACTTTACTAAGAAGCATTTTCAGGTACCCTTTTCGAAAATGCTGATGCCTTATACCTTTTCGATTTCTTGCTTCCAAGTTCTGTCTTCGTTTTGCTCGCGTCTGTTTCTCCCAGTATCTCAGTTTAGTGGGTTTAATTTGTTTCTTCTTTTCAATTCGATTCACACTGTGTTATGGGTTTCGAGTTTTCTACCGTTCTTCAGCTGTGGAGTTGCTTAGAATAGACATACTTTTTCATTTCGAAGTTCTTTTTGTAATTCATGCTGCGAAATCTTGATTTTTGTGTAGGGTTTTTGTTTATTATCGATTAACATTCTCCAATAGATTGCTTAGGATCATACATTAGAAAGTTGAGAGATGAGGAGATATCTAAGTATTTATAAGATAGGTGGGCTACTCCTCTCGTTATCAATTGGTTTTGAATTTCAGAATCCATTCAACCCAAAGGGGTATTCAATCCAACAAAAATGAAATTTAGACTCGATTAGAAAATGGTAAACGGCGCCATCTTGACGTATATGTGGAGGATCCCACGTTAGAAAAGTGAGATAGGTGGACTACTCTTACACTATCTAATATAGAGTGCTTCCATTTAAATAATCTATGAATTCATGTTTTTTGATAGTGACGTAATTAGTCAAATGGTTGAAATTTTAGACGATTTATGTATTTGAATTTCTTTTCAATTTTCAGCTGCATTGTCTCTGTGTGTGAGATTGACAGCTTGATGATGGCAAGTTATGCTTCGATGAATTTCTCTATTTCTCGACACCCTGTTGGAATGCTGTCTGCCCTTGGTGGCAGAGTCTCTATGGAGCATCACTCGGGAAAAAGCTATATGAAAATGGCCGAGGATAGAAATGGGTTTGTGGGTATCAATCAAAGATCAAATTTGGTCAAGTCATCTTCCAATTCTCACAGTGTCAGCCCACATCAGAGCAGAGATTCATTTCTGGATTTACACCCTGAAATTTCCATGCTAAGAGGCGAGGGAAACAGTACCATTAATAGCCCAAGAAAGGACAATGTGAGTGGAATTACCTCAGAGAGCTTGGATGATGCATCTAGTAGTAATTACAATGAGGCAAAGATTAAAGTTATTGGTGTGGGTGGTGGTGGATCAAATGCAGTTAACCGCATGATAGAAAGTTCAATGCAGGGTGTGGAGTTTTGGATTGTTAATACAGATGTTCAAGCCATGAAAATGTCGCCTGTATATCTTGAAAACCGTCTACAAATCGGTCGAGAACTAACCAGAGGTCTTGGTGCTGGTGGGAAACCTGAGATTGGCATGAATGCTGCTAACGAAAGTAAGGAAGCTATTGAAGAGGCTCTTTATGGATCTGACATGGTTTTTGTCACTGTAAGTTAAGCTTGTTTTGCCCTGAAAACTGAAAAGTACTGCTCACCATTTGTTTTAAGAAACTGTTTTAGCAGACGCATGTGTCACTTCCATGACATTATGTGTTTTGTTTATTATATATTGAAAACATGACAATAATCAAAACAATATTTAAAGTCTAAATAGCATGGTATTTAAGTCACTCAGGGATCGGCTACCTTAACTGGTTGGGAGCAGTGTTTTAAAAAGCCCTAAAAAGCCCCAAAAAAGCCCCATAAGGCGCAAGGCACGCAGCCCGCGCCTCGCCTCATTAAGTCGCAGCGCGCAATATTAAGCGCGCGCCTCTCGCGACTTTGGTCTGAGGCGCAGTGGCGCAAAAGGCACGCGCCTAGCGCGTTTAATCTTTTTTTTTTTAATTTTAAAATCGAGTGTCAAAATGACGACGTTTTGCCTTTTTTTTTAATTTTTTTAATAAACGAAAAATGAAACTTCCTCACTAAGTTTTCGATCGTAAAACCCATATTTGCGAAACCCTCGACTTCGTCTGGTCTTCTTCGTCGACTTCTTCTCAAAATTCTTCGGCGGCTTCTTCGGCAACCTCAACGTCTTCTTCGGCATTTGTTTTTGAAGACTCACCGGCGGTGCCTGGTGAGTCTTCTTCTTCATCTTCGAAATCTCTCTTTTTTTTTTCTTTTTTTTTTAAATAACAAACCAACTGTTGTTTCATCTTCTCTTCTCAGTTTGTTTTTTTTTTTAATTGTAATGTTTGCATTTCATTTCTTTTCCGTTTTGGTTCATGATTAAAGTTGATGTTCTGTTTTGTAATGTTTGCATTTCTTCTTCTCTGGAATTGGATGTGTTTCACTGTGTTATAGAGTTAAAAGATAAATTTTACATTTTGATTACTGA
>JBBMKA010020641.1:0-28674 GCA_037833695.1 Sechiopsis laciniata | reverse complement strand
TTCTTAGTTGCAATAAAATCATCTAGTTTACCTTCTATTTGATGTTTATCTCTATAGCTGTGCTGTAGGAGTTTATGTTTACTATTCATAAGTAGAAGTATGCTAGGAGCATAGGTCATGGAGTTTTACACTATTGCATGTTAAAAAAGTGCATGTTAAAAATTATATATATGCGTTGCTTAGCTACCCACGCATATACCTTGTTGTGGGATCGAAAGAAGGAACCGTATGTTAACCAGTATGCTACATTAGGTTGTGTGAACATTTGTCCACTACTTAGAGTGTTAGAAATAACCGCACTAATGCTTGCGTTGCCCTATTGCCAAGTATGGAATTCTTAGCGGAAGCTGGTTTTGCCATAGATCATTAAGTGCTGGAGTACTTATTTGTTAGGGAAGCAATACTCTCATTGACTAGTTCGCGCGCTTAGATTTCTCTAGGATTGTTAGTTTAGCATTACTCATTGCATCATATTTAATTTCAACATTTTATTTATTTACATGTCTGCATTTCAACCAAACCACAACAACTTAAACACACATATTTTACTTTTATGCACGACTCTAACTTAATAGCGTTATCTCTAGTTATCAATCTCTGAGGGATCGATAAAATTATATACTTATTACTTGCTGTAATTCCCGGCCGCGTATACTTGCGCGCACTTAGGTTAAGTTGACTTTGAATTAATTACGAAATATTATATTAGCATCGAAATCGCAACCCATCACTATCTCCAAACACTATGAAATCGTTCATGAAAACTTCCATGATATCTTCAAGCATATCAGAAAATATTGACATCACGAATCTTTAAAATGTAGCTAGAGCATTGCAAAAATCAAAAGGCATTCTTCTGAACGTGAATATTTAGTAACTTAATAGCGTTATCTCTAGACATCAATCCTTGGGATCAATGGTGATCTGATTGTAGCCTGAATATCCATCTAGAAAGCAATAATAAACCTCCCTACGATATGGTCTAGTATTTGGTCTATGTAGGGTAATGGGAAGTGGTCCTTCTTGGTTGATGACTACTAATTACTAATTGCCTTTTGCGCAATTCACACTCTCGTAAGTATACCCAGTCTGCAGTAAGTAATAAGTAAATTATCGATCACCATAGGGAATTTGTAACAAGTAAATGTATATTAAGAGTCAGTAAGAATAAACTAAAGAAGCATGAGATTTGAAGTTGTGCAAATGATAAGAAAAAGAACTAAGATTGTGATCTAAGAACTAGAAACTAAGAACTAGGATAACAAGTTAAGCCAAGGATAGCAATGTAACAAGGATGCGATATTGGTAAATTAGAAATCATACTTCCCAACTAACTAATGTTTCCGTATTAGTTAGTGAACAACACAGCTTCTGCTGCAATTTTGAACAAGTTAAGCTTAGGGTATCGCATGCACTAGCAGAGTTAACTCTAACTCTATTTAATGATGCCAAAGACTTCCTATCAGACTAAACTTAACATGTCGGGTCTTCCACTAGTTTCCTTTTCCAAGTCCACTAGAGGAAAACACACGCGGATAGATAATCGACGCGTGCTAAATACTAAAATAGCATTATAAGATCGTTTTCACCCACATGCTTCTTAACATCCCACCCTTAAAACTAACGAGAAAGTCGTATATGCGAAGCTAATTAACTAATGAGGAGACCCTCGAAATGTAAACTAGATTGATTAAAGATAAACTTTCATGAGAAAAATAGAACATACTGAACTTCACCTCAAGCCCCCTTCCAGAGCACCTGACTGCAACCTTCCGGTACATTGCCCATAGATTTACTTTTAATAACAAGTTTTACATATGCATCTAGTGACTTGGTTATTCCTAACTCCCCTCTAAAATGCCTAAGACTAAGCATTTCCTAGTGATTACGGTTAGGTTAAGCTCTTAACATTCTCCTTTCCAAGGTAAATGCTAAGCACTCGCGGGTCAATTGTCAATCGACCTTTGTGAAATACATACAATCGTCGTCCTTACTACTTTACCCAATCGACCTTTGAAAAATACATACAACCGCCGTCCTTACTACTTTACCCTCTTATCACTAATTAATTTCTTTATGAGCATTATAAATTGCTCTCTAAGGGTGCTTCTTAATATTAATCCTAACCAACCATTGGCAACAGAAGATCAAGTCTGAAACAAAATATGTATAGCATTAATCTCAAGAAAATGTTACAAACTACTCCTACAATATGCGCTACACTACATTACATGTTATGAACTACAATATACTAAACTACAATATAAGCTATGGCATAGGTGGAATCGTCATCACTGTTGCCAGTGAAGCCTTCTTTTGAAAACACCACATAGTATTAGGTTCTTCTGGGGCTATAGATGAACAAAATTTGCCGAGGTCTCCCAAGAGACCTCGATGTCTTCATCGCTCATCAACGGTAGTATCCTCTCCAAACCAGCACACTCAATTATTCCGATTGTAACTCCATTTATACCATCCAAATTTTCTTGTTGATCACATTTAATCTTTGCGTAGATATCCGTCTGGAATATTCGTTTGTCGATTCTTTCCAAATTTTCTTGTTGATCACATTCAATCTTTGCGCAGATATCCGTCTGGAATATTCGTTTTTCGATTCTTTCCATTCTTGTTCCAGTGATTCCGTAATTTGATTCACATCCAGTCTTTCCTTTTTTGTCTTGTTAACTCTGCTGCTCCATTCTTCGTCTTCATTTGCGATGCGCTTCCTACAAATTTAAACATGTCAGCGAGTTCTAACACTAACCACAGTTTTCGCGCTTATGTGCGCGTTTTACCTTTAAAAACTGCATTATTCTCAAACTCCTAGCATGCACATGATGTAAACCATAATGCGCGATAAATGCAAATGTAGTCGATTAACTATCCATTTCATGTTGTTTGCTCATTTACTTTTGAATAGAATGCCGAGTTTAGGAAGCTTAAATGGTGTTATTATTTAGCGCTATTAGTTGATTTGTTCAACTTCCTGTTGTCCATGCACACACGCCATTTTGTTACTGTTCTTGTGGGAATCAACTCATTCTTTTCATTTTGAATGACGATGGTGCCTCCTTTCTTCGACACACATTGAATAGGACTTACCCATTGGCTATCTGATATAGGATAAATTACCCTTACATCTAGCCACTTTATGATTTATTTTGTTACCACTTCCTTCATGGTGGGACTCAAACGTCTTTGTTGCTCAACTGAGTTCTCGGTATCTTCCTCAAGAATGATTTTATGCATGCAAAATGTAGGACTGATGCCTGTTATATCTACCAAAGTCCATCCAATCGCTTTCGTGTGTTGTTTGAGTAACTCTAAAAGTAGTTTCTCATTGTTTGGTGTTATCTGCGATGAGATGACAATCGGTAAAGTCTCTTTCTCTCCTAGATAAGCGTACTTTAAATGCGCGGGGAGGAGTTTTAATTCAAGCGTTGATGGCTCTTTAACTGAAGGGCACTGAGGAGAAATAACTCTAGTCGTAACATCGAGCGCCTCGTAATAATACATCTCTTCTCACACAGAATCTTCCAACGCATCATTTTGTGGTTCTTCCTCTTTTCCCTTTGCATTTGCGTCCTTGTTCATCATTTCTTTCCTTTGCTTATTTTTTATCGCCTCATCCAGCAATACTTCTATCTGGCTAACATTGTAGACGTCTTCCAAATCAGTCTGCTTCATCAACTCAAAAATGTTGAACTGGAACTATTGATCATTCATCCTTAGCGTGATTGTTCCTTCATACACATCCACTTTTTAGAAATGATATTCCTAAAATGATTACCTCTATGTCTGCTTCGTTATCAAGGATAATGAAATCTGCTAGGAAGATGAACTTGTCGACCTGAACTAGAATGTCTTCAATTTTTCTGACAGGACGAGTAATTGACCTATCCACGAGTTGAATTGTGATAGTTGTGGGTCTTACTTCACCAATCCCAATTTTTTTGTAGATCAATAGAGGCATAAAGTTGATACTTGCACCCAAATTACATAGTGCTTGCCCAATATGATTGCTACCAATCTTTACAGGAAGAATGAATTTGCCAGGATCGACTTCTTTCATAAGGATTTTATTTTGGACTATCACACTACATTCTTCATCCAACGCTACTACTTTGAATTCCTAAAATTTACTTTTCTCACTCAATGCATCCTTAAGGAATTTCATGTAGTGCGACATTTATTGCAACGTGTCAACTAACGGGATGTTAATACGGATTTACTTCAAAATTTTCGTAAATTTTTCGAAGTGCGATTTGTTTCTCTTCCTTTTGAGCCTTTGAGGGTACGGCTTTGGTGGTGGCTGGTAAATAGGCAATGGTTTGGTCACTTCCATCGTATCGCTTGTTATTATAGGATCCTCATTAGTTCTCCGTGCTGATTACTTTCCCATTGATGGCTCGATTGTGGGGATAGTTTCCTTATATTTCATAATCTCCTCGCTGCCTTTCAAAGGTTTTTCACTTCTTAATTCGATTGCACTAACTTGCTCTTTGCTATTCCGCCTGGATCCTTCTATATCCAACGGTAATTGTTCTAGCGATCTATTCTTTAGACCTACTGCGATCTGGCCTAATTGCAGTTCCAAAGCTCGAATAGTTGCTTATTGATCTTTTAGTAGAGTCAAATGTTCCATCATTACTGCTTCATTCTTCACCATGTACTCCTTTAGTGATGAATCTTGTTGATGAGCTTGCTGTTGGTTACTTCCAAATCCAGAGTGTGGCGGCATGCGCTGCTGTCCAATTTGGTTGCCATTGTTTCCTTGCCCACTCCAAGAGAAATTTGGGTGTTGCCTCCATCAAGCATTATACGTGTTCGAATAAGGGTTGTTCTGAGGTTGCAAATTTGTGTGTCCAATGTACATGACTGAATCAACGTTTCTGCTACAGAGCTCATACGTGTGATCTCCTCCGTAAAGTGCACAGAAGTCAGGAGTTGAGTGATCAACAACCGATGCGTTTTGGACATTCTGAGGTACAGTCATTTATATATTTATTATAAAGTTGGTAAGCATAGCAAGCTGGGCTTACATAGCAGCCATCACATTGAGCTCAAATTTACCCGGCGACTTGTTTTGGTTTGTTCCCTGACTCACCTTAGGCCCAGTAGTTTTAGCAATTTTTTCATTAATTTTATGAGCTTCATTGTACGTTTTCTCCATCAGACATCCTCCCGCAGTTGCATTGAGATCGCCTTGTCCTGATCGGACAACCGATTGTAGAAGTGTTCTATTTGAAAAGTATAAGACAAACCATGGTATGGACACTTTACTATAAGCACTTTGTACCGGTCTCATTCTCCTCCTATGGTGTCATCATCCTCTTGTCTAAAACTAGTGATTTCAACCTAGAGTTCATACTTCTCAAAGTAGAGAAGTATTTTGCTAAAAAAGTTTCGACCACTTATGCCCAAGTATAATCACATGGCAGCATGTTTACCTAGTGTCTGGCCTTTTTCTTTAATGAATAAGGGAACATAAACAAATGGGTATCTTCTAAAGAGATACCAACCTCTTGGATAGCATCGCTAACGGCTAGGAAGGTACGTAAATGTTGATGCGGATCTTCCCAAGGTTTACCACTAAAAGGTTCAATGACTTTAAGCATATTATACATATTATTAGTCAAAATCACCACTAGGTCTAACCATACCTGGATATGCTTTGTGGTTGAATAATCCTGCTTGAGTCCTCAACTCTATCCCTCTCATCTACTCCCTAGGCTGGGGGTAGATTAACATTGAGGTTTACATTTGCCCTAGCTTCTACACCTGCTACTATAACTGGTGGATCGATTCCTTCAGGGTGATTCTGCGCTATTGGGTCCATCTTTCTTCAAATTCTCCTTCTCTGCTCATGTCGCCTCCTAAGAAAGTTTCGTTCAGGTTCTGGATCAAACGAAAAAAGTTGTGATCATGCATAAATCACACTCAGATCTTGAAGCAAATGTAATAAAATGAACTTGATTTGATTCGGCTTAAAATAAATTAACACAGTCCCCAGCAACGGTGCAAAAAACTTGACTGCTGATTCCTAGTTACCTCGTGTGCAAATAATTCGCACTCACGCAAGTATACGGGGTTTGCAATAAGTAATAAGTAAATTATCGATCTCCACAGAGACTGTGATTTATCTAAGGTGATGTTTAGAATTGAATAGAAATAAATGAATGGTAGTTGTGATTGATTGGATTGAAAACATAACAGATGTAAAACAGATTGTGAGAGAATAAGGCTAGACTATGATACTCATAGAAAGTAATAGCAATGCGATATCAAAGAAACATTAGGTATTTGGTAACTATCATACTACGCCTCACAAACTTTCATTTTTGCTTCAGTTCGCATCAAGCCCGACTCTCGCTGAGACTTGATGTAATGCTATGTCGGTGCTGTGTATGTAGTTATTATGCATTTATCCCTAAACTCTGATTTAAAGTATTAAAGACTTAATACTAAGCTATTGAACATGCAAACTAAACTTAGGTCATTTCCTCTTCCCATTTACAACCTAATAGTGCGTCTGGATGGCTAGTCGACACTTACTGTTGATGATTCGCTCCTAGTTAACAAGCCTTACTTACGCCTTTCCTATTTCTTCTCTAACACATGCTAAAACCGACCACTTTCCCTAGTGTTTCCCTAACAAATTTAGTTCCTCATCTAGACAAGAAATACAGATAATGACATAGAAATCATACTGAAATAGTATTACTTAATTTAAATGAGTTTTGATATAGAAAACAATATGAACTTTGTTTCGTAAAATCTTTTTTTTTATTCTATTACAAAGAGTCTCCTTTTATAACCATCCTTCGAATATTCTAGAATAAGCACAGATCAATCGACGCAATCTCTTTCCTTGCACAAATCCACCAATTATGTATGATCTCTTTCCTTGCACGAATACATCAATTATGTTTGTGTGGTTATGGCACGAATCTTGTGATTTCTGTAATTTGTCTCTCTAGTGTCAGTTAGTTAACATATTGCCGTAATTTGATTCATTCCTTATTTTATTTACGGCGCCTTGGAGTTTCTCCGAATGTCACTACACGTGAATTGCCATTTTGCTTCTCAGTTCGCATCGCTCCGCATTGCAATTTCCTGCAAAATATTTTATCTGCATAAGCTTTTCTAAATACGCGCTAAGGGTGCTAATTCTGACATTTTTCGTGCTTAAATTTATTTCTTCAAGTTTATTCCTCTAATGTGTAAGCATTTACTAATTACACCTTTTTCTTATTATACTTACCATTTCCGCACTGGATTTTAAATAATAACTACAAACAATGATCACAGAATAGCAAGAATTCTGACTCTATTTAAGAGTCATCAAGTAGTGACAAACACACTGCCCTGCTGCTGGGCCTGACTCGCTCCACCTTGAGTACACACTCGGGCCAGATGTCCCTCTTTGCCACACTTGTAGCAAGTTCTCGAAGAAGCCCCACAAAGACCGAAGTCGTACTTGCTACACTATCTGCACTTTGACAGTTGTCTAACTATACCCTACTGTCTAAACTGCTCAGGTGGCTTGTCTCGACCCTGAAACTTGCCTGAACGGGTACTTACCATCATAGATCTAAGCTAGCTCGACTGCATCATCGTATGTCTGTGGCTTCTACGCTCGAACATCATGGCGAACCGCTTGCTAAATCTACCGACAAAAGCCTTAATCTTGAGCTCCTCGTTCAGAATCAGATGTGGTGCAAAGTAACCGAGCTCAATAAACTGTTTCTCGTACGCGGTCACAGACATGTCTCCTTGGTTAAGACCAATAAAGGTAGCTATCTTCTCTTGCCCAGCCTCCTTGATGATATACTTCTTCATGAACTTCGTCCTGAAAAACTCCCACGTAGTTGGGGTCGAATCTGCTGGTCTATCTCTATTTGCATACTTTCACCACCAAATAGTTGTATCTGTCAACACAAACGTAGCACATCTAGGCTTCTGCTCATCGGGGCAACCTATATTACAGAATATGGTCTCCATCAAGCTAACAACTTTGTAGCATCTTTTGGATTCTCAGACTTGGCATCAAACTCCCAAGGATTCCATTTCTAGAACTCTCTGATCCCCTTTCCGGCTTTCAGAGCTTTAACTCTCACTACCAGTCCGGCCACTACGGCTGGAGGTACTAACGGGGCAGGTGGGGGTGGTGGTGCTACTGTAGGCACTCCCTACTACTGGAACATCGCTGCAAACTTCACGAACTGCGCCTGTGTCTCAGCTCTCTGTGTAGCGAGCATGGTCAAAACCATCTCCTGAAAAGTCGCAATCGTATCCTGATAGCTTTCAAATATAGCATTATTTAGGCTAATATCTTAATATATTCTAAAGGTATTTGTGTATTAATTGAATGAACTTTAGAGTTAGAATAGCATTAAGATGGGAAATTTATATAAATATGATGCATCCATGATTTATGAGCTTAAATATAAAAGGCTAGGGAAAGTAGCGCATTTTAGAGTAAAATGTGAATGTTGAATGCTTTTTGTACATAAATGCCAAGAACCCACGCTGCGCTAATTTATCGCTATATCTACAGGAATTAGAAACATGGTTAGCATTGAATTCAAAGGAGAAGCAGAAGTTCAAAATGCGCATCATGACGCTTTGGAGGTTGTAGATCGCGGGATCTTCCAAACAATATTTGCGAGGACAAACATTCGTTGCAAAAATAAAGCAAGAATTAATGCAAAGTGATGTGGAAATTAGAGCAGTGCGGAAATGAGAAGAGAAATGTAGAGCCAAAAACATCGATGCGAAAACAACATATCAGATCAAATGCCAAAGCCAAAATAACTGAATCAGGAAAGAATCGGATGGCGATCTAATGCCAACTAATAAATTGCAGAATAGATGATATGTTGCGATTTCAGTGCTAATATATTGTACAATAATTAATTTAAAGTCAACTTATGTTAAGTGTAACTTGAAATCCCTTACGCGCAAGTATACGCAGTCAGGAATTGGAGCAAGTAATATGTATGTAAATTTATCGATCCCACAGAGAATTTGAAGCGCAATGATATAGATTAAGGGTCGAAAATGTAAATAACAGAATGGGTTTTAAGAGGGTTGATGTTGATTAAGTATCAAATAAATAAAGTGTTAATGCTGATGCTAATGCAAAACTAAAGCTGCTTAATTTAATTAGAAATTACAAAGAGAATAGATGTGTTGTTTGGTGATATAGAAATCGTGCTACCCATCCGCATAAATGCTTCCGCATTCATGGATGCAGAACCCAGCTTCTGTTGCAATTCCACATAAATAGGTTCAAGGCTTTGCACGTGCTAGCGGGATTAAACTTTAACTCCCCTTGAATGAAACAAAGAATCTTTGCGCCATACTAAACGTAACCTACTAGGTCTTCCATCAGGTTCCTCTTACGAGTAATCTAGAGGCACGCATACATGGGTAGCCAGCCAACGCATACTTAATTTAATTACAACCTTATAAAATCAATCACCCACAATTATGTTTACATTAAATCAGAATCAAATACGCTTCTTAAGTTTATATGAATGACTAATGCAGAAAGGATCGTAGTAAAGATTAATTCAAAGCAAGCTAAGCTGTCATGAGAAAATTAGTACATATTGGACTAAAGTTCAAGTCCCCTTCTAGAGTACTTGACTGCAACCTGCCGATACAAAGCCCGTAGGTTTGCTTTTAAACCTAACCCATGTGTATGCAGCTAGTGAGATGGTTATTCCTAACTCCCTTCTAAAAAGTACTTAAACCTAAGCATTACCTAGTGATTACAGTGAGGTTAAGCCTTTAGCATCTCCTTTCCTAAAATCAATGCTAAGAACTCCCGAATGGATGGTCAATCGACTCGAGGTAGTTAAATCAACCATCGTTCTTACTATTTTTCCCCCCTTAACTTGATCTTTAATTTAATAGCCATACTACTTAGCTTCCCCACTTTCTTAAAATTTAATCACGTATAAAAAGTTGCAAGAGATCAATTCTGAAACAAAGAACTTATAGATTAATTTTCAAGAAATCAAAACAACTATGATTAAACCAATAAAACAGAGTATGAGATGCAAATGAAATGATAAAATACTACAATAACTATCTATGGAGAAACAGAGTCCATCGCCATTGTTGCCAATGGCGTCTTCGTCTATGACACCGCATTGGTACTCAATTCTTTAAGGTCTACAGATGAACAGATGCCGCCGGGATCTCCAATGAGACCTCGGCATCTCAAACACTCATCAGGCAGCTTCCTCTCTAAATTGACACACTTTCTTCTTCGATTCAACTTCTATTTATAACGTCTCGAGTTTCTTGTCGACCACGCCAAATCTTCATGCCTTTCTTTTGGAATATTCTCCTTGCCGATTATTTTCATCTTGGTTCCCTTGATTTCATGATTTGATTGCCAATTATCTCCTTCCTTTTCTGTTCTGATGACTCATCCGTTCTGTCCTTGCTACGATCTCCTGCGAACATAAGACACGTCAACAAATTTATGCTTAATATCTAGTTTCCCCTCTTATATGCCCTTTTTGCATCTTAAAGATCTTGTTTAGCAAAGATTTTGACATATGATGCGGATGGCATGCATGTCTGGATAATGCGAATGTTTGCGCTGAATTTCCTTCTTATGCTGTTCGCATACTTACCCTTTTTCGTAGAATGCGCGATTTTAAAGGCTTAAATAGTGCTATTATTTAGCGCTATCAATAGACAAACTGCAATAATCACGGGATTCATACCTTAATGAACAAAGATTGGTTGACGAAATCAAAGGACATTTGTCGCACGAATCAGGGGATAAGTTGCCAAAGATAAATGCAATAAAAGGCAATAAAAATATTTCCAAATTCAATCATTGCCTTCCAAGTCGATTCCTTAGTCCCCAAGCATTCCAAAGCCTATAAATATGAGAAGAACCAAGAGAGAAAGTATGTCTGTTTTTGGAGTTCTTCTCCCATACTTAGGATGAGGATTTAGAAGCGAAGTTCATGTTTTTATTGACACGGAGCTTGTTCTTCAAGTAGCCGCCATTTACTGCTTTTCTTATTTGCTTTCAATTTTATCTTTTCTACTTTGTTTTCCTTGTTGTTTCGCGTAGACATTAGTTTTTCAATGCAATATTATTTATATTTCATTGCTATGCTTTATCTGTTCTTTACTATGTCTGGCTAAACATCTAGGCAAAGGTTAAGGGTGCAGGTTGTAGAAGCATGAACTAAAGTAAAGGGAGTTGTTAATTGAAGCATGTTGAATTAGGATCTTAATTAAATAGTAAATGTCGACCGATCACCCACATGCACTAATAGGTTAAGAATCGGAAGAGAAAATAACCTAAGTCTAGTTTACATGTTGAGTAAGTTAGTATTAAGTCTTTCGTACTTTAAATTGGAGTTTAGGAATAAACGCATAACTACTGTATACACCGCGGCAGATAAAAATTACATTGAGTCTCAACGGAAGTTGGGCTTAATGCGAACAGAAGCGGAAGCGGACGTTTATTAGGCCAAACATGACAATTACTACTTACCGCAATTTACTCTAGGAATTGTTAGATGCGTCCCATAACCTAAACCCGAGCCTTACTTAGTTAATTTTATATTTTAGATTTATTTTCAGATTTTAGAATTAAAATAATCAAAATCCCAACACCATTGTTTTTACATTTCTTGCATGACTCTTAGATTAATTAACTAATTATAAACATCAATCCCTGCAGAGAACGATAAATATAAATACTTATCACTTGTTGCACTTTCGACTGCGTATATTTGCATAGAATGTGATTCCAAAGCATGATGCTTTAGCAATAAAGTCTTATACTTAGAATTTATCATTAGTTTATTTATACTACACCGAAATATTGCATCAAGTTTTTGGCGCCGTTGTCAGGGATTGATTTATTTTTAATTAGTTGTATTAGTTTCATAGTAGTTCTTAAATATCAAAAAGGCTAATTACTTCGTATTTTCAAGGTGTACTGCAGAACACTGCAAAGCGCAGAGCATACTAGCCTACTAGGGAAAGAAGTCCCAAAATATTACCACAAGCAGCAATAACAAAGGATGGCGTACAATCACTTTGCAAATCAGTATTGAAACAACAATATTACTTTCACGAAATCATGTTTTTATCACCAATCAGGCTATACGGAGAAGCCATACACAACAGAGTTCTATCAAGTGTATCCTCACTTGGGAATCAGTCGCAATTTGGGGAGATCATAGTAGCATCTTTCAAGAACAACACGATCTACAAGGAGATCGCAGCAACATGAACCATACATGGGAATCAAGGCGTCATGAACCTGGGTATCCTATGTACAATCGTGAGTGGTCTTCGGAGGACGTAATTATAGAAAGTGAGATGCAGCTAAGATGACAGCAATGGATGAGAGAGCTGGTGGAGGAATACCAACAGGCGGTTGCTCCTGCTGCTGAACTCTAGGCTTAGTAGAGGATGACGGAATATCTGTCAACATTGTGGCTGCTATGCGGCCATCACCAGTCGTTGCTACGTTTGCCTTACTCCGAGTTATCGATCTTGACATGACTCACGATCTGCACCCAAAAATCACAACCTGTTAGTCCACGAATAGGACTAACCATATAGGCAAACCATAAAAATATGTAAGCTAGACACTAAGTGCATTAACAAAACCCTTATGAAAACTCGACATACCTGACGGTCACTGGAATGCTGAAGATCATGGGGAAAAACTACAACCTACTATGTAGGTCAGTCTATAGAATCTATAACTCAGTGCTCTGATACCAAATGTAAGAACCCGTAATTCTAAACTACGATTCTCAACAACATGCTTTTCAAAAAAGCATTACAAACACATGAAATTTTCAAAATTTCAAACTCCAAGTAATAACTGCTCTTGAATTTATTTCGAAAAGATAAATAATGACAAGCCCTTGGCCAATGTGTTTCTAAAAATTTTTAAACAAAAGAAAGAATAAATAATGGAAAACGGAATCCATGCCACAGTTAACAAAATGTGTGTAACAAAAATAACAGAAGCCTTATTCTAGCATATAGAACAAATAAATGATAGAAATTGCAACTACCCTAACAACCAATCCTGACGGACGTAGCAAGCTTCACCCATGATCACTTCAGCATCTCCCAATTAACCACCTCGATGATGTCCCTGATTACCTAGTGGAAAATCACAGAAAGGTTAGTATAAAAGAATACTCAGGAAGAACTCCCCAATAGGGGTACAATGCACAAGGTAAAGTCTAACATGCTAGCAACACATATCTATTTTCTACTTCATTTTTAACTTTTACTTGGTTATGGGATTCGTTACATGACTTGCTTGTGAGGCCTTTGAGACACTCACATGTTCTAGATAATATGGCTGGTCATGAAGTTCGTTACACAACTATCTAGCTCAAACATAACTTTTCTCTACATGTGTACTGACGACACCAGTCCAATTGAGTCATCTACTTGACACTCGATACATGTACAAATACACTGCATGGTGCTGTAAACTAGTCAGGTGTAGGCCTACACAGACTGACCTGATCCAGGTCGACATGCCTAAGAAATGTGTCCACAAAGTCACGGTCTTAGAGGCCCTCATCAGTGATCCGATTCAGCCTGTTCACACCTATTGCCCTAAATTAAGACCCTCTCAACTCTCAATACAAGGACTTCTTCAGCTTACAAACATAGTCTTCTTTTCTAGGACACAGGAACCCTTCTGGTTGACTTATATAAACGTATTCATCCAACTCTCCATGCAAGAAAGCTGTCTTCACATCTAGTTGCTCAAGTTCTAAATTCTTATGTGCCATCATAGCTAGTAGCACCATGATAGATGTGTGCCTGACTACTAGTGAGAAGATCTCATTGTAGTCAACACCCTCTCTCTAAGTGAATCCTCTTACAACTACACTAACTTTATACTTTATTCCCGTTGTAGGCGAGATTTCTTCCTTTTTCTTATTGTTCCACCTGTAGTGCATAAGAAACCATATCCTCAAACCAATATTAAATTTGAGGTCGAACACTAGTTCTTCTAGCTCTATCAAGAGCTATACTTAGTTGTCTGATTTCATGCTAGAAGATTGACTAGTGATATCAGTTTTTATACCAGTATATGGCTGAACAAGCAAAACTGACTGATCAATAGGCATATCTGACTCATTTGTAACAACATATTAATCTAATTCTCCACCTTGGTGCTGTAATTCATCTCTATTTGAACTGAATTCTAGCTCCACCTATTTATCAATACCATCATTTTTTTTCTGTAACTGTGGACTACAAAATGGAGTTAAATATAGAGTTCTCATCAAGGTAATGTTTCGGCTATGAATAACTCTATTCTCAGAAGGAGACCATATCCTGTAGACATTACAACCAAAAAATTTTAACAAAGAGTAATCTGCATGCTTACCAGATCATACCTCGTATGGTATTTTACAATCAATACTTGTGTGAGGCCCACGGTTTATTAGATACCACACTGTATTTACTGCTTCTGCCCAGAATCTTCTAGCTAACCCAGCATTTGAGAGCATGCATCTTTCTCTCTCCAATAAAGTTCAGTTCATACGTTTTTGCTACCTCATTCTATTGAGGTGTGTCCCTACTAGTATGATGTCGAACGATTCCTTCATTTTTGTAGAATTCATTAAATTCAGAACTGCAAAACTCAAGGCCATTATCAGTTTGAAGTCTCTTGATCTTTTTACCTGTTTGATTTTCCATTAAAACCTTCCACTGTTTGAAATTCTTAAAGGATTCACTTTTGTGCTTCATCAGGAAAATCCAAGTCATTCTTGAAAAATCATCAATTACTGACAAAAAATATCTACTATGTCCAACTGATTCAACTCAAGAAGGGCCCCAATAGTTAGCATGGATATAAAACTCGAGATTCTGCACTTTGTGTTCCCATAGAAGATCTCTCTTCGACAGAATCTGCATTCCCCTTTCACTCAAAAATCCAAGTCATGTGTCATAACTTAGTCATGTCCTCTTTCTAAACTACAGATGGTGCCACTACAGCTAAACCTATCAATGTTGAACCTGCCAAAAAATACAAGGTTCCACGTTTTCTACCTTTCATAACTACCTTTGAATCATTACAAACATACATGACTCCACTTTCACCTTTTAAACTGAAACCTTTGTTGTCTAGTGTGCGAGAGATATCAAACTCTTGGTCATTAATGGAACATGCCTTACATCATTCAAAGTGTAGAATAAACCATCCTGCATTCGTATCTTGATTGAGACAATTCCAACTACCATGCAGACTACAATGTTTTTCATTGACACATTACATCAATCAATCTGCTCATATGTTGAAAACCACTCCTTGTTCGAACACATGTGATACGATGCCCCTGAATCGAGAACCTACACACCTTTTTAAAAAGTGTGATCATTTGCAGCTAAGGCCAGATCTTCTTCTGAGCTGCCACCAACCTCTACTACGGCTGCTAAACCTTCCTTTTTCTCAGGTTGGTAACTGTTACTGCAAAGACAATCAGGCTTCCAATGCATTTTTTTTCTTGAAATAAGTACAAATTTTAGTTAGCCCTGGAACTATACGTCTTTGAGCCTTTAGAATTTTGGGCAGATTCCTTTGGCTTCTTCTTTCCAGGCTCTCTATGACCTTTGCTCCCTTTTGCAACCAACTCAGACGCTCCACCTTCTATTGTACCAACGACCCTATGGCGGTCCTCTCTATTAAGAAGAGCATTCTTCACTTCATCTAGAGACAGCGTATCCTTGCCAGAAATAAATGAATCCACAAAAAACTTATAGGGCAGCGGCAACGATACTAACAAAATTAGAGCGGCATCTTCATCATCTATCTTAACCTCGATATTACACAGATCCATTAATATCGTATTTAACCTATCTAGATAATCTTTAAGAAGCGTACCTTCAAACATACGAAGGCTGAATAATCATTGTTTCAAAAGTAACTTCTTGGTCAAAGATTTTGTCATATACAGACTCTCGAGCTTCAACCACAAACCGAAAACCTTAACTTGATCTGGACTTTAGTGATGACACCATCAGAAAGACAAAGCATGATCATCTAATGGGCCTTTTCTTCTAGGCTCATCAACTGCGATCTTTGTCTAATTTCGCATCCTTCCATTTGGCAGTAAGAGTCATCCACAGTCTCTACTACTTCAACAAAGTACGCATCTAAATCTTCCTAGATCGAAACGGCTTCCTCCGATAAATTTCTTGACTTTCACTTTTACGCAAGACATTTTTCAATTTGGTTGTTGAAAAAAAATAATTGTAGAAATATGAACCATATCAAAACACGGCTTTGATACTAGATTGTTATGAAATCGGCAATCAACAAATAATCAAAAATAAAGAAAAAAACGCATAGAAGAAATACCACAAAAATTTACAAGGTTCACTAACTTTGTGTTATCTAGTCCACAGGCAAAGAGGGGCACGATTTTATTAAGGAGAGGCAAAAAAATGAACATCATGGGGGCTAGGATTTTAATTCGAGTTTATATAGGCATTCTCATTAAAATCCTATTACAAATAAAGGCCCAATTACATTAAAAGCCCATATACGAAATAAATACCCCCACTCACTGACCAGGCAGCATGACCCCCGACTAATTAATCGTAGGGAAATAAATCGTTTAATGCATATCTCAACACCCCATGTTGCCGTAGGAAGACACACATGTGGATTAGAATGACTTGTTAAGGTTTGTGCCGAAAGATTAGTAGTTTCTAAAAGAACATTTATTATCTCGATTACAAATTAATAAAGATTTATTATTTTATTCAATTTGTTATTTAATTCATATTATCAAAACTGAATGTATTAATTAGATTAATAGTGTGAAACCTAAAGTTATTATACTGAAGACTTGAATAGTATGTAATGGACATACGAGTGAGTCTTTATCCAAGTGAATAACCTAAAGTAGTTTATATTAGGGGTGTTCAAACAACCCAACAATCCGAGTAACGAGAACCAACCCAACCCAATTTGACAGGTTGGGTTGGGTTAAATACATTTTTGGGTTGGATTGGATTCAAAATCATGAAATTTTTATAGGTTCGGTTGGGTCAATGGTTGACCTAAAATCAACCCAACCTAACTCGAATTTATTATTTAGTTTAAAAAATATTTTTTACCTATAACATAATTATTATGTTACTTAATTATTTATGTTATATGTATATTTATTTTATTTAATTATTATGGTTAGACTTTTTCTTTTTCAATATTTTTTAAATATTTTTTTTTAAGTCTTTATAATCTATATATCATGATGAAAATATATACTAAAATTATGTCATCTATTTTTGTTGGTTTTTATTATCTATTTGGTTTAAGGAAGTCGAATTATGTCATCTATTTTTGTTGTTTTAATATTATTTGTTTTATGTCATATAGTGTAATCTTCTATATGAACCATGATGGTATGACTAATAGTGAGTGACTTTTGATTGAATATTTTGCATACTTAATATTTATATTCATTTCATTAATTTGATATGATAATTATTGGAGATTGTATTTTGTTTATGTATAGTGTATGTCTAATTTAACAAAAAAAAAGTTATATTTGCAATGTATTGATGAACCCGATGACCTAACCCAACCCAACCCAAAAATATAAGGGTTGAGTTGGGTTGGGTTGTCTCTTTTTTTTTTTTTTTTTTTAGAAGGGGTTGTCTCTTTAATTGGGTTGGAAAAGTGAGCAACTCGAAAATTTGAATTGGGTTGAAAACCTTCTTCAACCCAACCCTACCCAACCCATGTTCACCCTTAGTTTATATTATATGGACTAAGGTTGGACACCTCGTCCTGGTAACACTATTGATGCGACCCACTTTGCAAGTGTGGCAAATGACTCGATTTAGATCGTCCATGTGGAGACATGTAAGTGAAGGTATCCATAGAAAGAGTTTTCATAAGACTAGACTAGAAATACTTGATCCATCTAAGTAATTCTTTTATAGAGTAAGATAGATATTTCACTAAAATGATCATATGCAAAATTGATATGAATCATGAGTGAGTGGCAAACTTCTACTTGTGAATGCGTATCTACATGAGTGAGAATAGCCAACCATGCTGATTCAATATGTCTCCAACGCTGATGATCGTCGTAGGTTCTATCGCGTCACTTTCGGCATTATCTTTATTGCATATTTTCGGGTAATTATTATGGAAATAATAATTGTTTCTCATTATTGTGTGTTTTGGAACTCAAAAGGCAAAATGATCATTTTGCCCTAAAGGGTACTTTCATAATTTAACAGTTGTTGTTTGCCCTCTTTATTGATGTATTGATGGTTGGGTGAATATTTTGTGAGTACACTTATTTTATGTTAATTGAAGTGGTATTAATAAACGAGTGAATTATTATAATTGTTAGCAATGTGAACTTATGGGAATGAGGTTATTTAATTATGAAATTAAATATAGAATGAGCATGCATATTTTAATGGAATTTAACTAAAGGGATGAGTCTTTGAGAAGTCATGGATTCAGGAGGGGTAAGTCTCCACCCTGACTTGAACTCTCCTTCATATGCAACAGATTGTACCAGCAATATACCAGATGTATGCCAAATGTATACCAGACTCAGATGTATTTCAGATTCAGAAGTATAACAGATTCAGATGAATACGAAAAACAGATGTATACTAGGCGCACAACAAATTTAGATGCTTCTCTCTGCCTCTGATGGTCCCCTAGGAACCTCAACAACTATAAATGTTTAGCAAGTCCAAGCAATGTTGAAACTTGCCATGCGGCACTGCCTTGGTAAACATATCAGCAGGATATCAATAGTGACCACTTTCAGAACTTTTATCCTTTTCTCATTTCGTAGAAAATGATATCGCACATCTATGTGCTTAGTTCTTTCATGATGAACCTGATCCTTCACAAGGCATATAGCACTCAAACTATTGCAGTACACTACTGCGCGATCATGATGTAAACCAAAATCACCGACTAGTTTTTTCAACTAGATTTCCTCTTTAGCAGCTTCTGTCAATGCCATATACTCTGCTTCAGTTGTAGACAAAGTCACTATAGGTTGCAAAGTAGCCTTCCAAATCACAACAGAACCACCCAAAGTGAAAACATAACCAGTCATTGATCTTCTATTGTCAACATCCCTAGCATAGTCAGAGTAAGAATAACCTATCACTAAGCATTGCGTCTCGTTCCCATAAACAAGACCAACATCAGATGTACCTCTAAGGTAATGAAAATCCTCTTCACAGCCTGCCAGTGTTCTTTACCAGGTTGGCCCATATACCGACTGACAACAGTAACAGCATGGGCGAGGTCAAGTCTAGTGCAAACTATAGCATACATTAAGCTGCCAATTGGACTAGCATAAGGAATGCGGGACATTTATTCCATCTCACATTCAGATTGAGGTGCAAATTCTAAAGATAACCGAATATTAACAGCACTTGGGGTATCTATAGGCTTCGCTGATGACATGCCAAATCTTGAAAAAATCTTTTGAATTAACCCTTCTGTGACAAGATGAGCTTCTTCTTTTTCCTTTCCCTATAAATCTCCATACCTAAGATTTTCTAAGCAGCACCCATATCTTTCATCTCAAACTCAGCACTCACTAGATCATTCAACCTCTGAATATCAGATTTCATCTTAGCAGCTATGAGCATGTCATCTACATACAAAACAAGATAGATGATTGAACCATCTATGCACTTGTCATGATACACACAACAATCATACAGACTTCTGTTGTAGCCGAGCTCAATCATAAAGCTGTCAAACTTTTTGTACCACTGCCTTGGAGATTGCTTCGGTCCATACAAGGACTTTTTCAGCATGCAAACATAGTCTTCTTTTTCAGGACACTGAAATCCCTCTGGTTGGGTCATATAAATCTCTTCATCCAACTTTCCATGGAGAAAAGTTATCTTCACATCTAGATGCTCAAGTTCTAAATTTTTATGTGCCACCATAGCTAATAGCACCCTATTAGAAGTGTGCCTGACTACTGGTGAGAATATCTCATTATAGTCAACACCCACCCTCTGTAGGCGATATTCCTTCCATTTTTAGAACACCCACTTGCAAGTCACAATCTTCCTTTCCTTTGGTTGTTTGACTAACTCCCAAATCTGACTCTTATCCAGAGACTCCATTTCATTACCCATTGCAGCATGCTACTTATTTGACTCACTACATGAAACAACATCTTTATAGGTAGACGGTTCATAAGTGTCCACCTCTTCAGCAACCTGTAGTGCATAAGCAACCATATCCTCAAAACCATATCTGACTAGCACTCGAACACCAGTTCTTTTAGCTCTATCAAGAGCTATACTCGAATTTCTGATTTCCATACTAGAAGATGGACCAGTGGTATCATTTTATGTAGCAGTATCTGGCTGATCAAGAAACCTGACTGGTTAGTACGCATGTTGATCCAATTCTCCACCTTAGTGCTGTAATTCATCTCTTTCATAACTGAATTCCAGCTCTACCTCTTTAAAAAACACCACTAATTTTTACAGCCAAAAACTTTTAACGAAGAGTAATCTGCAGGCTTACCAGACTATACCTTGTATGGTGTCTTACAGTCAATACCTATATAAGGCCCTCGGTTGATTAGATAGCATGTTGTATTCACTATTTCTGCCCAGAATCTTCTAGTTAACCCAGCATTAGAGAGCATGCATCTTGCTCTCTCTAGTAAAGTTTGGTTCATACGTTCTGCTACCCCCATTCTGTTGAGGAGTGTGTCTGATAGTATGATGTCAGCAAACCCTTCATTTTTTAAGAATTCATTAAATTCAGAACTACAAAAGTTAAGGCCGTTATCAGTTCGAAGTCTTTTGACCTTCTTCCCTATTTGATTTTCCACCAGAACCTTCAACTGTCTGAAATTCTTGAAGGCTTCACTTTTCAGCTTCATTATGAAAATCTAAGTCATTCTTGAAAAATCATCAATAATAGATAGAAAATACCTGCTACCTCCAACTGATTCAACTCGAGAGGACCCCAACAGTCAGTGTGGATATAATCAAGTGTACCTTTGGTACAGTGGACTCCCTTTGGAAACTTGCTACGACGCTATTTCTCAAATACACGGTGTTCATAAAACTCTAAGTCTTGCACTTTGTGTCCTCATTGAAGATCTCTCTTTGACAGAATGTGCATACCCCTTTCACTCATGTGACCAAGTTTTATGTGCCATAAATTAGTCATGTATTCTTTCTGAACTGCAGCCGATGCCATTGCAGCAAACCCAGTCAACGATGAACCTGCCAAAAAATACAAAGTTTCACGTTTTGTACCTTTCATAACTACCTTTGAATCCTTGCAAACATACATGACTCCACCTTCACCTTTGAAACTGAAACCTTTGTTGTCCAATATACTGAGAGATATCAAACTCTTGGTCATTGATGGAACATGTCTTACATCATTCAAAACATAGAATAACTCGTCGTGCGTTCCTATCCTAATTGAGCCAATCCCAACTACTTTGTAGAATGAACTGTTTGCCATTGATACATTACCACCATCAATCTGCTCATACGTTGAAAACTACTCCAGGTTCGGACACATGTGATATGAAGCACCTGAATCGAGGACTCACACACTTTTAGAAAAAGTGTGATCATTTGCAGCTAGGGCCAGATTTTTCTCTGAGCTGCCACCGGCCTCAGCAACGGCTGCTGAACCATCCTTTTTATCAGATTGGTAACTGTTACTGCGAGAACAGTCACGCTTCCAATGTCCCTTTTTCTTACAGTAAGCGCAAATGTCGTTAGCCCTGAAATTATACGTTTTTGGGCCTTTAGAACTTAGTGCGGTTTCCTTTGGCTTCTTCTTTCCAGACTTTCAACATTTACTTCCTGTTGTAACCAAACTAGACGTTCCACCTTCTGTTGTACCACCGACCCTATGACGGTCCTCTCTAGTAAGTACATCATTATTTTCTTCATTTAGAGACAACGTATCCTTGCCAGAAATAAACGAATCCACAAAATTCTCAGACGGCAGCGGCAAAGAAATCAACAGAATTAAAGCGGCATCTTCATCATCTATCTTAACTTCAATATTACGCAGATCCATTAATATTGTATTTAACCTATCTAGATGATCTTTCATAAGCGTACCGTCGGGACATACGGAGGCTGAATAACCATTGCTTCAAAAGAAACTTCTTGGTCAAGGACTTCATCATATACAGACTCTTGAGCTTCAACCACAAACCGGTAGCCTTTACTTGATCTGCGACTTCGACGATGACATCGTCGGCAAGACAAAGCATGATAGTTGAATGCACCTTTTCTTCGAGGCTCATCAACTTCTCATCTTCGTCTAATTTCTCATCCTTCCATTTGGCAGTAAGAGGCTTTCACAGACTTGCTGCTTTAACAGAGCACGCATCTTAATTTTCCCTAGACCGAAACTGCTCCCTCCGGTAAAGTTTCAACTTCCACGTTAACGCCACACATCTTTGAAATGATTGATGAAAAATAATTGCAGAAATTCAAACCCAGACTCTAATACCAGATTGTTATGAAAATGGCAATCAACAATCGTAAAACAAAGATAAAGAAATGCGAGAGAGAAGAAGAAACAACACATAATTTATATGGTTCACTAACGTAGTGTTAGCTAGTCCACGAGTAGAAAGGGTGAGGTGTTTTTTATTAAGGAGAATGAACGATACAGTGTATAGAATGAATGTCATAATACGGCTAGGGTTTAATTTGAGTTTATATATGCACTCTCATTAAACCCTATTACAGAATGTGTAACCATTAAAACAGAATGCGAATGCACAAACACATGTGGAACGCATTGCAGCAATGCGCTGCAATGCGAGATGCATTTGCACGTGGGATGCGCTAGTCAAATGCAGATGCATTCCCGCATGTGAATACGGAATGCATTTTTGCAACGTGGGGTTGCCCCCGCACCCCCACTTGCTAACCGGGCAGCGAGACCTCCAACTACTAATCGTAGGGCATTGGTGCATTCAAGGCATATCTCAACAGGACTAATTCCTACTATTCAATTGAATTAATGGCCAAGAATTAGAAGTTCAACTCACCTTTCCCCTTTGGCATTCTTATTCAAGATTCAATTTCATCTCTCCGTCTCTTCTCCACTTATTTTTCTTTCAACACAAACGAATTTTCTTTTCCGTTCATCTGCTTCTCTCAACATAAAACCACCCAAGCCAGTCCCAAACACCAAAGAAATCCATGCTGCCCACCGCACAGATTGGTGTGCCTCACCTCGTGCTAGTGCTGCCAAACGATCAGCTAGATGCACACGCCTTGATCGTTGTCACTCGTGTGTAGATGCCCACACGTTCTCGTTGTGCAGAGCCTCGTCCGCGCATCAGCTGCCTATCTACAATGATGCTCACAACACTTATGCGTCACCCGCTTGCCTGCGCTACACCATGCTGACCTAAACCAACTTTCCTTTTCAACTCCCTTCGTTCGACAAAGAAGGAGAAAATGTAGAGATAGGAAGCCCTAGAAAGAAATTTGGGATTCTGTAATCGCAAAGGAGAAAGATTGGAGCCTCGACGGAGACACAGAGATACACAAGCCTTGTAAGAGAAGAAAATACATAGAGAGATTTTAAATGGTTCAACTTAGGATAGGTCTACTCCATTGGAGCTTTCGTGATGCCTCTTTATTCAAGATTGAAGATGAATCTAGCTATTACAACAACTAAAGATAAGTTCGCTAAACCTTCTATTTATACATACAAGTATTACAATTAGAATTAACTAATTAGCTTAGGTCTATTGAGCTGAATTAGAACACCTAAAAGAGTTAGTTGAAGCTAACTTTCATAACTATTTCTTCAAATATTAGCATACATTAAACAATTTTGAAACGACAGAATCTAATAACTACACAAGTAAAAGTAGTTATTAGACACTGTTTAAATTCGGTACCTATTTAACATAAACAAAAAAATCCTTGGGTTAAAATCGTTATTGTTATTAAATGTGATTTTATTTATTTTGTATTTATTTTTATTTTTTTAGTTTCATCAACTATGGATAGATTATTGAATCTGTAATAAACGTTATATTCACTAAGTATCCTCAAATTGAACATTTAGATTTGATTAACCTCCTCTTTTAGTTTTGGTATCAAATTAAGTTTTTTCTTCGTTTTCTCTTTTTAGTTTAATTTTTTTTCTAAGAGTAAATTCAAATCTACAACTTCTTAATCATAAGTATATATTTTAAGCCTATATATATATATTTTGTAGGTATTAAATGGTGGCATTTGCTCGTAGTTATATGAAATTATTCCAAGTGCATGAATAATAATAAATGGAGATTGGTGATATTGGCCAATCAGATTGATGTAATTTTGCTTGAAGAACATGGAGCACTAATATTGGACATAAAACAATGAGAATTATACGAACCAAACAAATTAACCAACCTTTCAAAACGCCATAAAGAAGTTATGACATGACACCCAATCAGCTCCAAGATATTTCTACTTATTATTGTGTACTATTTTGTCTTATTATTTGGGCTGTGCAGTTGGCTTTCCTATCAATTCTGCTATTCTTTAATTTGTTCTTATCTATTGCTTTCTAGGAGTATTAAAGGGAAAAGAAGTTCCTGAGGTTGAATAATAAAAATGAAGCACAGAAGTTCTTAGACTAAAATTCTTCTCTCTTTTCTTTCCTCTGTTTCTTTCATCTTCTAGAATTTATCTTGGTATCAGAGCACTCAATGGCCAGTGCCGATCAATCTGCTTCCTCTCGAACAGAGCTCTCCGGGCAGCCTGAAACTACGGTGACTCCTCCACCTGCTGCTCGTCCGACTCACCCAAACGTTCCCAGCTCCGCGTATACGCAGAGACCTCCAGGTGCAGTTCCTATTCTTTCTGGAGGTGTGCCAGTGGGGAGTCCAACTTTTGCAACCATCCTAAACCAAATCACCTCTATCAAGCTCGACAGGAACAACTTTCTCCTGTGGCAGAACATAGCTCTTCCCATTCTCAGATATTTCAAATTAATGGGTCACCTAGATGGTTCTGACTTATGCCCCGAAATGACGATCTCCATACCGCCATCGGAAGAAGAACCTGAAGGTCTGAATCTCCACAATCCTGAGTACGACATCTGGGTTCAGGCAGATCAGCTCCTCTTAGGCTGGTTCTACAATTCTATGACTGTGGAGATAGCTACACAAGTAATGAACTGTAATTCTGCTCTAGAGCTATGGTCTGCCCTTCATGACTTCTATGGAGTTCGAGCGTCATCCCAGCGTGACTACCTTCGAAGGATGCTGCAACAGACACGTAAAGGAAGCTTGAAAATGATGGACTACCTTAACTTGATGAAAGGATTTGCTGATAACTTATTCCTGGCTGGATCCCCTATAGACAACACTGATCTAATCTCATATGTGCTAGCTGGTCTGGATGAGGAATACACTCCTCTTGTGGTTGTAATTCAGAACAAAGAAATGACATGGGGTGCTGTTCAGAATCAACTTCTTACATTTGAAAATCGGCAAGAATACCTGCAGTCTCTTAAACCCTCCATATCCATTAACCAACCTTCTGCCAACTTTGCTTCAAACAATGAGAGGAACTTCAACCAGAACACCTCTACCCAACACAATAGAGGTCAGAGCTCTCATAGAGGAGGTCGAGGGCGTGGTCGTGGGAAATGGAGTGGTGGAAACAAACCCATTTGTCAGCTGTGTGGTAAGACAGGACATGTTCTTTCAACCTGTTATTACCGTGAGGAAAGGGGATACAGTAATCTTCAACTTCCAAACTCATCTGGAAATTCGACTTCTGCTGGTAGTTCAAACAAGCCCGGATATTCAAACCGAAATCAGAACTCTCAAAATTACAGAAGCCCCTCAGCCATGATTGCTACACCTGAATCCCTTCAGGATAATGATTGGTATCTTGACAGTGGAGCAAGTAATCACCTTACTTCTGAGTTGAACAACCTCTCGTTGCGGTCTAACTACACAGGTTTGGACAAAATCATCGTTGGTAATGGTGATCGTTTATCTATTGAATCAACTGGTAGCACTACACTTCAATCTAATCAACGAAATATGATATTAAAAGATCTTCTTTATGTACCCCTTATCCGTAAAAATTTGATCAGCATTTCTAAGCTTACTATGGATAACTCTGTTATTGTGGAATTTCATGACTCTTTTTGTGTTGTAAAGGACAAAGCCACGAAGAAGGTGCTTCTAGAAGGGAGCCTTAAGGATGGGTTGTATCAGCTTTCAAGCTCTCGAACGTCGGCCTCAAGTTCTGCAAATCAGTCTACTATTAATCAAAGAACAAGACAACAGTTTGTTTTTGTTGCTGCTGTGAGCAATCAGTCAAGTTCTAAGTTTTTAATTTCCCCTGGCAGTCATTTTGTGTTAGCTTGTACTAAAAATGTGTGGCATAATAGACTTGGCCACCCCTCTCCCCGCATTTTGAATCAAATGTTGAATGCTTGTAAGACTGCAATTGATGTGAATGAAAAGTTATCCTTTTGTGAGGCCTGTCAATTTGGCAAATCTCATCGTTTACCTTTCTCTTTGTCTCAATCTAGAGCTGCTAACTGTTTAGATCTCATTCATACTGATTTGTGGGGACCCGCTCCTGTTGTGTCTACCAATGGATCAAGATATTATATCAGTTTTCTTGATGATCATTCGAGATACACTTGGATTTATCCGTTAAAATTGAAAAGCGAGGCAGTGGAGGTATTCAAGCAGTTCAAAGCCTTGGTTGAAAATGCTTATGATCGAAAAATCAAAACGGTTAGATGTGATGAAGGGGGTGAATTTAAACCTCTTAGTCAGTTTGCTTCAGAAGTTGGCATTCACATTCAATTTGCGTGTCCTTACACTTCAGTTCAGAATGGTCGAGTCGAACGAAAACACAGACATGTGGTAGAAACTGGTTTGGCTCTTCTTGGGCAGGCAAAAATGCCTCTTGCGTTCTGGTGGGAAGCATTTCATACTGCGGTTTACCTCATCAACAGAATGCCTTCACTCACTATTCAGGGGTATGTCCCTTACACTATACTCAACAAGATTGACCCCGACTATCACTTTCTTCGGGTATTTGGATCTGCTTGTTATCCTTGCCTTCGCCCATATCAATCTCAAAAGTTTGATTTTCACTCCTCCAAGTGTGTCTTCATTGGTTATAGCAACAATCACCGTGGATATCGGTGTCTCAGTACCTCTGGTCGGGTCTATGTCTCTCGTCATGTCTGTTTTGATGAAACAACCTTTCCGTTTGGGCAGGGGTTCATGACTGACTCCTCAAAATCATCCACAACTGAAATCTTATCTTGGTTACCCATGATCAATCCCACACCTCAGCTGGTTCCCATTTTGCCAACTCCAACCACTACTCAAACATCTCTGCCAATTTCAACTTCAAATCCCACCATCCCGCACAACTCTGCTCTGTCCAGCCCTCCCGGTACCTCTCAAACCCAAGACCAGACACCCTTGTTGGCTACCCCTCAATGCCCTGATCCTTCTCATCCTCCCCTTGACTCCTCAGACCCCATTCCCCCTCCTAATATCCATCCTATGGTAACTCGTGGCAAAGCTGGTGTTTCTAAGCTTAAACACTTCTTTGGATGCCTTGCTGAGACTAGCAACACTTCCAACTGGAACGTTATTGAACCGACTAATTTCACCGATGCCATGACCAATCCTCATTGGCTTCATGCTATGGATGAGGAGTTTGCTGCACTTAAGTGCAATGCCACTTGGACCTTGGTTCCCCCCGAGGCCAACCAACATCTGGTTGGAAACAAATGGATTTTCAAGATCAAATGCCTTGCCAATGGTTCAGTTGAAAGATACAAGGCTCGCCTTGTGGCCAAAGGCTTCTCTCAAACCCCGGGTATCGATTTCCATGAAACTTACAGCCCAGTGGTCAAGCCAGCTTCTATCCGTATTGTTCTCACTTTAGCCGCCACGTGGGATTGGCCGGTTAGACAGTTAGATGTCAGCAATGCCTTCCTTAATGGACATCTTCAAGAGGATGTGTTTATGCCGCAACCTCAAGGGTACGTTGATGCAACTCGACCTAATCATGTTTGCAAACTCTCAAAGGCCATCTATGGGCTCAAGCAAGCGCCAAGAGCCTGGTATGATCGTCTCCGAGTCACTCTCACGGGTTGGCAATTCACTCAGAGTAAGTCAGACACCTCTCTTTTTTACTTTAGAAAGGGTCAGCAGTTGCTCATTCTTCTTATATATGTGGACGATATATTAGTTACAGGGTCCGATGTGAAAATGATTGAAGACATTATCTCTCGGCTACACTGCACATTTACTATGCGAGATCTTGGGCCCATTCATTATTTTTTGGGAATTCAAGTCTCTCGCCATTCTACTGGATTCACTATGTCTCAAGAGTCCTATGCTCGTGACTTACTTACACGACTTCATATGACTAATCTGAAATCTGCTCCTACGCCTATGGTTGCTTCTACCTTATCGTGCATCACTGACTCCAATGATTTATTTGCGGAGCCTTCCCTGTATCGCAGCACTCTTGGGTCATTACATTACATTCTCCTCACTCGACCTGATCTCTCGTTTGCCATCAATCGTCTAAGTCAATTTGCTCATCAACCGACTA
>JBBMKA010020621.1:0-28687 GCA_037833695.1 Sechiopsis laciniata | reverse complement strand
ATCGAATAGAGCAGGGTCGCAGCTAAAAGAGATTGAAAATTACAATAATAATGAAGAGGAAGAAGAGAAAGAACGACACAAAAATTTTATGTGGAAAACCCTTAAACAAATTAGGGTAAAAACCACGGGCAAGGATAGAAGAACTTTATTACAAAATAGGAGTTACAAACTTTCTCTCTACAAAGAAACAACAAGCTTTCTTACAAGGAGAAAACACTCTCTATTTTTTTTTATCTCACAAACTCACTTTAGATGTGGGAAGTCTTAAATGATTTGGGATGGTTTGCCAACTAATGACATCATCTATTTACTACTCATAAACTTGGGCTCCAAGTATGATCCAATAGTCCACATTTTTCCTTGGTGATCAAGTAAATCAAATGGCCATGATTTTTCCACAACTTTACTTTGGATAAGAATGAGTAGATATTTCTTGACAAAATAAGTTCTAGAATTTTCTTGACCATTTAGGATAATTGAGTGGATTCTAGAGTTTTCTTTGGGCTTAAATTCCTTTTTGTCGGGCCATAATGTTTAACAATTTAGCGTTCATCTTTGTCATTACTTTTTCTTAATTTAAAAATATTTGAGATACTTCAGTTCAACACCATGGTCACTAGTTTTATTCCAAAAATTGATATTTGACTTTCATTTATTTGATAGTAGTAATACCCTCTTTGTAGGTTTTGTGGTCACTCCCTCAAATTATATTAAAAAAAAATTGAGATACCATAATTTGAATTATCTTCCTTTTTTGGTGCCCTTGATCTTTTTTTTTTTTAAATAAAAATTTATAATATCGCATTCAAATGCCATTTGCATTGTAACGACAAATTTTAAAGATAATTATCAACATGCATTGAATACTTTAATTTGAGAATAACAAACAAGACTGAATCTTTCAAAAAAAAAAAAAATTAAAATTGCATTAAGAATAATGAAAAAGTTGACAGGGAAGACATTCATGATTTAAACATTAATGACCAAATCATATTATTATTCCTTTAACCTTATGCTAAACATTCACATGGCACCCTAAACAAATATGAATTCTATATAAGTAGCACCAATAACTACATTAGAACTCGCTATTCTGCAATATCAGTATGAAATATAAACCCTGTCATCGAGATCTGCTAGCTCATAGTATAGAAGAAAGAAATCAACAAATCCACCGTAAATTAGAAGGGGCATTTAACATTCCTCAGGTCCACCATAATGAGACTGGTAAGGGTATGCAACATCCCTCGAAACAAATACACAAGTCCATGATTTAACCGGTAAGAAATAGATCATCCATAAGGTCTAACAAGATCGCACATGCAATTTAAGTATTAGTAAAGACTTACTTCACCGCCCAGACACATAAGTCTAAAACGAAATCATATGTTTAACAACGTCCAAATCACATTATAGTTTATTCTATAACAAGCTACCAAGCTAAACTACCAGACCACAATTTAAACTATCTAAGTTCAAGCCTATTTTATAAATACATGCTCAACATCCATCTTTATATGATTTTAGTCCCAAATTTACATACTATCATTCTTATAGAATTTATCAGTGCAATAAATACATATTAGAGTTGTTTTATAGTTGCTTAACTAAAGTGATATGTTCATATTAACACTAACTCATTCAAGATTCATGAAATACATATGAACATATCACATTCAAGCTAGTTAAGCAATTTTAAAACAACTCTAATAGTCCTATTATAAATTAATATACTATGTGCTTATGATAACTCTTAAATAGAGTTAATATTTTACATATATTTGAATCATTCTCCACGTTAATTGATAGGATATAAAGCTAATAGTGCCACTAAAGATGATAAATTCTGGTATGAAAGCAAATGCTTACGCATTAGGAGAATGAAGGAGAAACTAGGATTGAATGAATTAAAAGTGAAATCATCACAATTTCTAGGGAATAGCCGCACACTAATGTTGATTATTTTGCAGATACCATAAAGCAAAATGATGGATAGAAACTCGGAGTGGGGCAATAGAAGTAGAACCTCCATAGCGAAGTGAAGGAAAATAATCATAATGCGAACAAGCTAGCAAAATGCAGAGGCGGAGCAATATTCAGAAGATCTAAGTCACAGTAACCTGGGATTCTTTCCAAAATCGTCTAGATCGTGCAGATCCAAAGAAAGAAACTTAAAGCCTACGACAAAAACCCTACTTTTCAAGAAAAGTCGCAAACACCAAACCCTAGACACATCTATAAAAATAGGATGACTGAAAGAAATGGGGTTGGCCATCAGAGTTGAAGTCGAAGTTCTTTTCCAGCCGAAGTATCAACCAGTAGCAGCCGTTAATTAGTTCTTAGTGTATATATTGTTTTCTTAGTAGAATTTTACATTTGCACTTTAGTTTAGTTCAGAACCTTTTTGTTGCAATTAATATTCATTTTCTATTTATCATGTCTTTCCATTATATATTATCTACTGTTGTTTTTTATTCCATCATGACTTAAATTTACTGAGGCGAACGTTAAGAAAAAAATGGAATTGTATTCAGCATGCATTATGAGTAATAGGGAGGTGGTAATTTGAGCATGTGTAATTAGGGTTTTATTTTATAAGTAAATATTGACCGACCATCCACATGAACTTAAAAGTTATTGAATCGGGAAAGGAAATAACTTAAGTCTAATTCCCATGTTCAATAGGTTAATCTAAAATCTCTTACATTTTAAAGAAGAATTTAGGAATAAATGTTCTACTATTGCTTGCATTACATTGTACAAATTGCATCACTATTTCGTGGCGAGAGTCAGACTTAGTGTAAACGAATGAATTTGCAGTCCCTGTGGAGAACGATTAAATTTTTTATAATTTGACTGTAGACTGCATATACTTACGTATTTGTGGATACAAAATCTATAATTATACAACAAATCCACATAAGCTTACCACTCACCAACATAAATGGTAACATTCTTACTTGATCAACAACTTAATCGATACACTAGTCCAAACAAATCATTTACTAAGCACAACTTTGAACAACTTGGCAGTGAACAAGCAACAAATTACAATAATAAATCCAAATAACACACAAATCAAGGCACAACATGTAATGGTTACACTTGGCATAAATTCCAATGAAATTTGATTGTTGGACCTTACCACTTTTAATGGGTTCCAGAAGTAGGACCCTACCACTTTTGATGGGTTCAAGAAGTGGAACCCTATAATTTTTTATGGTTTTTAGAAGAACTCGTTAGTTGCTAAGACTTGGTTGTTATCCATATAGACTAATTTCCATCATATGGAGTGCCTTGATGAATGGATTAATTTTTATTTCATATTTTTTCTGTGTTGTGTTTTCTTTGAGGTATGAGGCCAAGGTGTGGCGAGAATTTGAGATCAACAATCACCTAGTCGATAAGTAGCAACCACTTGAGATAAGTTTAATGAGGTGTTACCTGATATGTACGTCACTGATGTAGATCGACATGAGTGTATAATTCAGTTCACCAATATTTAGAAGGGGAATGACACTCTAGTAGCTTATAAGAGGAGATTCAATATGCTTGCTTGCTTTTCCAAGGATATAATCACCTCAAAAAGTTGAAAATTTGGTTTTTTACCACTAGACTTAAGAAGGAGATCAGAAGAGATTTCAATGCTCATAACCCAGTTAGCCTCAGAACATGGGTTCAGCTAATTTGAAAGATTGATGCCAAGTTTAGAGATAATTCTTCACTTCTAAAAAGAGTCTGAGGCCCAAAAGTAATCAAAAGGAAGTTTGAGGCATCTAAGCCATCCTAATCTCGAGGCTAGCAACAAGAAATTGAGTATTTTAGGTAAAGTAGGAAGCCAGATCATAATTATTAGTAGATTATAGTGGGTCAGTCTAGGGCATGCGAGAATTGTGATAAGAGTCATGTTGGTCAGTGCGAATCAGAGAAGAAGATTTGTTACAAGTGTGGCAAGGAAGGTCGTTATGCCAAGTTTTGTTTGTAAGGCGATGCCTCAAATAGTTTAGGACAACCTTTAGTAGCTAAACCACCCTCAGCTAAGCTAGGTCAACAGTAGGGCAAAATGTTTCCTACCACTGGTAATGAGCTGATGAGTCCATCGATGCAAATGTAGGTACCTCGTATTTCTTAGACATAATGAGCGTATGTTTTTTGCCTTTTGTTTTCCTACTATATTGTCTGTCCATCTTATTTGTGATTTTTATTGTTCTCTTATTGGAACCCTTGGGGTTCGTTCTATTTGTTGATACGCCAACAAAATTAGGTGCGTTGGATCCATTTCTTGCGTTAAGTTCTTGTTGGGAACGACGAGCGAGTGCAACAGAAACAAGAAAATTTATAATAGAATATATTTACGTAACTAGTATAGATTAACTCAATTTAATCTACATGCATGATTCCTAAGGTTGTTTTTTTCTTTAAAAAAATGTTTATAAAGATCGTAGTCTTTGATCTATTTTGGTGGATCTTTATCTCCGAACATGTTGGACTAGCTTATGATCTCTATAGACCTTCTTGAAAATGGTGCTCCAAGCGTTTTTCAGGCTATGTCTCTAATCTACGTCGATCGCCTAGGGAGAGATTTTTAGGGAGGGTAAGAGAGTTCTTAAGGAAGCTAGGTAAGTTAAGTGTATAAAGTTTTGAGACTTATCTTACTTATAGATTTCTCTACCATCTTTCAATCCAATAAGAAGATGACATGCAATTAATTAATTACATACATATTTGTTTAATAATCTAATAATCAAATAATTATTAATATATCTCATATATTAATAAAATTCTTAATTTTAACCAACAAGTATTTATTTATAATATATCAATTATAGTAATAATTAGTTTTATGTATCCAATACATTAAACTAAACTCTACTTAATTAATATGTTCAACATATTAATTAATTAATTTGAACTGTTCAAACCAATTTTCTTTACCTATTGACATACTAGTTCTTATGAGCTAGCTCGAGAACATTTGAACCTACAGATTGGTAGCTCCAATGATTCAGGATTGATTCAACTAAACTTTTTAGTTGAATCTAATCAAATCGTTAACAACATGCTTCTAAAGGCTCGAGCTGCATTATCTCGTACTGTAGGACTAGTTATGTCCACAAATAGAATCGGTCATCTACAAATTGATCATTCACAAGTTGTTCATAATTACAGTTGGGTCAAATGTTTGTTTTATATATGTAATTATATATTTCTCCTTAAGTGCCACCGATCCCTATAATAAATAGGTTGTTTATGGTTCAACCATAAAACCAATATCCTCTTATACTAGTGAAAGGCGGGTACCCCTTTGTTCGACCCTTAAAATCAGTCTTTAAAGAAACGACTCTTCTACTTCCACACTAATCAAGAAGAAGTGAATTCCATCTTGTGATGTTGTGTTCCCTGGTACTCACTACGAAAATCTCTAACATGAGGGGACTTATTAAATCAACGGTGTTGGCTATTCTCACCCGTGTACATGAAAGGACGATTTCATAAGGAAGAGTTCATAACTCGCTCAAGATTAAGATTATACTAGCATACGATTATCCTAGTAAAAGATTGATTCAAGTCTATAAAACAATTACTTGGAATGATCAAATATTTGAAGTTCAGTCTTAAAACTTTTTGCATAGACACCCCCACTAGCATGTCTCCATTAGATCAACAATCATGAGGTTTGTTTGCAACATTTGCAATAATGTCACCAGGACATGGCATCCAACCTTAGTCCATATAGTGTAGACGTCTTCAAAATTTTAAAAAAATGTTAAGAAATATTTAGATAGACTTATGGAAGATTTGTATATAAAAATGTCTAAAAATTATGAGTTATACTGATATTGTTGCTAATTTTACATAATTTACTTAATTTTTAGAAACAAGGTAACCATGCTCGTCCTTAGATCATTATTTGTTTAATATAATTTGAATTTATATCTTTTGTATTTGTTTTTATTATTTTTTTTTGGTTGATTAACGGTTGAAGAATCGGACTCATAGTCTCTTGATTTTAGTTGATTACCTTCAAAATCTCAATTGCCAAATAGAACAAATAATCCTACTATCCAATCATTTCCTCTACACCACATGAACAAAATGGAATTTCCATAACTAATACTAGGAAGTAACAAAAAACATGCATTTGAGCAATTCACCAAACTAAGTGAACAACCAAAAGATAACTACTAATCTTCTAGTATCTAATACCAAAAGAGTTACTTCTATTATAAACAACTATCCCATATGTACTCAATTACTACTAAATATGACAGTATTGAACCACCAAGTGTCAAAGAGGCTCTAAAAAGCCCTAAGAGGATTCAAGCTATGCAAGCTGAATACGATGCCCTGATGAAAAATAACACATGGTCCTTAGTGTCAAGACTTAGCAATAAAAAAGTTATAGGTTTTAAGTGGATCTTCAAAATCAAACGAAATTCTGAAGGATCGATAGCACTATACAAAGTCAGGCTCGTTGCAAAAAGATTCCACCAGTCACCAGATATAGACTATTTTGAAACATTCAGCTCGGTTGTAAAACCTATAACAATTAGAGTTCTTCTCACACTTGCCTTAGCAACCAATTGGAAGATTAGGCAAGTTGACATAAAGAATGCCTTCCTACATGGTGTTCTATTAGAAACAGTATTCATGGACCAACCATCAGGTTTTGGAAACAAGGATAACTCAATGGTATGTAAATTACAAAAAGCCTTATATGGATTAAAACAAGCTCCTCGAGCTTGGTTTGAGAGGTTAACTACCTTCTTACGTAACATTGGAACCATCCAATCTCGTGCAGATACATTCCTATTATATAGACACAATAGTCACATTTGTTGCTATATATTAGTGTATGTTGATGATATATTGATTATGGACAATTCAAGAAAGGATATAACAGGCTAGATTAGTAAGTTAAATCATACTTTCTCATTAAAAGACTTAGGGCAACTTGATTATTTTCTAGGCATTGAAGTGTCCTATCCTACATCTGGTGGAATGCTGTTAACACAATCAAAATATATACAAGACCTACTTCATAAGACAAACATGGCTAAAGCTCATGCCAACGCCACTCCCATGATAAGTGGGAGCTTTACCCTCTACATATGGTAGAGAAGATTTCAAAGATGTTCATCTATATCTAAGTGTATGTAGTAAGAGCCTTATGGTATGTGATATTGACTCGACCTGAATGCTTTTTCTATAAATAAAGCATGTCAATTCATGTATCCACCAAAGTTGGATCATTGAAAACTAGTGAAGCGTATCTTGAAGTATCTTAAGAGGTCAATACATCATGGCCCAAATTTATCTAAATCTTCTTATCTCATATTCAAGGATATGCCAACTCAGATTGTGCATTTGATCCTGATGATCACAAATCTACATCGGGATATTGTCTTGGTGGTAACTTAACTTCTTAGGGATCGAAAAAGCAATCCATCATCTCAAGATCTAGTACTGAAGCTAAATATAGATGCCTGGTCACAAAAACAACAGAGCTAGTATGGTTATCTTCATTAATGCATGATTTAGGTCCCAATTATGAAGCCTCCAAAAACTAAACATGTAGAGATTGATATTTATTTTGTTAGAGTTCTTGTTGGCAATAGGAAATTGTGTGTCTGTCACTTGCCTGCTTGCTTTCAGATTGTAGATATCGTAACAAAGCCATTATTAGTTAAATCACTCCGTGGCTAGTTTAGTAGTCATTGTTTTTACATTTTGATTGTTAGGTTGTTTCGAGGGCTTTATCTCTCTGTGTGCAGGTGTAGTCATTCCTTCTTTTATCTTTCAAGAGTTTTTCATCTCTACCCTCTCGCTTTATATTTCGTGTGTATTGAGGGAGTTAGAAGATATTGTATTTTCTACTTCTTGTATGAATGAAATATGGCAGAGGTTTTCTCTTGAGAAATTGTTTGTGTTCGTCTTAATAACGGCCTATTTTATGGAAATCTTATTACCACAAAACAAATAACCCTCAAAGTAATGAGATCTCAATCATTTTAATTGTTTTTGAAAGAAAAAAAATTATAACACTTACAAGAACATTAGCCACACATTTATGTTTATACTTCAAAACACAATCAGTGTAGATCACTTCACATTTGTACCAAATATACATGACAAATATATGTATATATATAGATCTCCATCGATACATACAAAAAAAAAAAAAAAAAAAAAAAAAACATATATCTCTATCACATCTCTATGTAAACAATATTTTATAATTATAAATTTACATTTTCCAACTGACTTAGTTAATCAAAATTCTACATTTAAAAAAGAATCTACAAAAATTATAACTTCATAAAATAAATTTAGAGACGATTTGTATAATTGTTACAAAAATAAGAAGGAAATTAAATTAGTAAAAAAAAAAAAAACTTGCACTCAAAAAAAGAGAGAGAGAGAAGGATATTAGTAAAAGCAATCATTACAAATGAGTGTTTATAATTTTTCTTCAAACAATTACATATAAACAACTTATTGAAATCACTTAAAATAATCATTTATCCAGTTAAAATAATAATTTATTTTTAATCACGCATTTTTAACTATTCAAATAATCATTTTTTTAACCACTTAAAATAATCATTCATTTCTAACAACTTATTTTTAATCATTCATGCTTAATCATTCATTTCTATCTACTCATTCTAACCCTTCAAAATAATCATTCATTATTAACCACATCGAGCAAGCTTTTGTCTGCAACGCTTTTACAAAAACATTCATCCAAACAAGCTAATAACTTCAACCCCTCTACAAATAATCACATTCAAATGAGTTATAACTAAAACACAAATTCTAATCACTCAAATTAACCTCTTTAATTATAATTATTCTACAATTTGACATCTAACAATCTATTTTATTTAAATATGAAGGATCTTAAGCTCTATGGTCTTGAATTGTCCATCTTTCTCTGAATCTATTGTGATGTATTGTATGTATCTTAGATATTTTTCAAGTGATTCATCTTTAAAAAAAAAAAATTGCCAATAAAAGTCCAATTATTTATGTACACCTAAGAGATCATGAATTTAAATCCCTCCACCCCAATTAGTTGTAGAACTCAAAATAAAAATTAAAAACTGTAAAGGATTTTTTTTTCTTTCCATTTTTAAATAAAGGATTTCATTTCATGGAAGGAAAATAGGAATTGAAATTTAGAACATTGACTACTTGAGCAATGTAAGGTGAATCCATTATAAAAGGTAAAGCCTACTAACGAAAAGTAAAGATAAGGTTCAATTACAATTTTTTTGTCCCTATAGATTGTGGCATAACAATTTACTTCCTATAGTTCTAAAAATTAGAACTAATTTAATTAAACCTAAAAAATAGTTGTTTGTTATCCTGAATTACGAGTGAATCAAGTATAGTTAGCTATGCGTTATGAAAATAAATTTTTAGTAGCAAATAGTACAGAAATGGGTTGAAAATTACCCAATAAATGCAATTTCAATCGAAATTGGAAACTTGATTTTTATCCATCAACATCTCATTGACACAGCAATAACTAACGACTATAACTTAATTTGTCAATAATTACGAACTATTTTTTAGATTTTTTTTTATATATTTGTAACTGTCCAGGTCAGCTTGTACACATCAACTATTGTCACAATACATATCGTCTAACCTTATTAATCTTTGGGTGTCAAAAAAATCTGAATGAAATTATTTCCTAAGTAGATGACCATCATGAATTGAAGCCATCATTTCTTAGTTTCTCAAAGTTCTCTTGACCATTAGGTCAACTCCATGAGAGTTTTTTTAGGTTTTATCATAATTCTAACTCTTTCTTTTTATAATCAGGAAAACAAAGAGTTGTACTACATGTAAATACCCATTTAACTTAATAGCAGTTGCCTCCACTAAATACTCAAGGACACATTCATGCATATTCGAAAGCCCAGTCCCAAGAGAATGAATTCAATTTATAATTAAGTTCACTCGTAGGTTTCAAACATCTCTAAAGAAATATATACTAATTCGAAGACACCAAGCCTTTCTCAATGGCTTACAAAGACAATAGCTCAACCAGTATAAATGTGTCTATAGCCAAAAAGTTATACAACGCTCTCCTCCACTTTCAATTGTTGTCTTAAAAAGAGGCCTAACAACGAGGTCACTTCTTAAGAACAATTGAATTCTATCTTTTAAAATAAAGAGACTAAATTCTAACTTTATCCGAGACAAAATTTGTAATTTAATGAAAAGATAAGGATGTACATAAAGAGAGAGAAATAGAGAAACATGTGAGGGTTAGGTGGGAAAGAAATGTATATAGTTAGGAAGGGAAACTAAATGAAGCTGAAAATGAGTTGATAAATGAAGTAGCTAAGGGGGGCTATGAAGTTAAGTTAGAAGAGGCTATAAAAAAAACCCACCATAATATAGAAACAAAGCATGGAGGCTGGGGGACCAAATAAAAACTTAAAAAGAATCTTTTTGCAGTGAATAACAAGGATATATTGATAGATATATATGAAGTAGAGAGAATTGGGTGCCCTTTAAATCTCTTACATAGATTATTGCTTTCTTTTTCTTTTCTTTTTCTCCACCCACCAGCAGGACCATTTTTTCAGTTTTCCCACAAACAATGTATTGCATTTCAATCAATCTCATACACACATTACCAAAACTCAATTATACATGTCACATAATGCCCCTCACATAGCTATTCCATTTTATCAAATTTTACATATAGGTCCTAAACATTCTTTTATGGCAATAATATTTGAGATTCGAGAGATTCGAACTAATAATCTCGTAATTGAGAATATATATTTGAACCCATTTTGATTAGTCTCTAAACTTTTAAATGTTCAATTTTAGTCTTATACTAAAACAAACTTTAGATATATCTTTTTCAATTTTTCTTTGAAAAGTAAGTGATAAGTTTTAAAAATATGATCTGATTTTTTTTTTCAATAAAATATTATTATTATCAGACCAATTTTGATTAAAATTAACTTGGATAAAATATTATTTTTCTTCTTGAATTTTGATATTTGTTCTATTTTGCTCTCAAAACTTTCCAAAGTTTAATTTTAGTTTCTAAAATTTAACATTTGTTTTATTTTAATCCGTGAACTTTTAAAAATCCAATTTTAATTTTTTAACTTTTAGATTTGTTTCGTTTCGGTTCATGAGCTTAAAAATAATAATAAATAAATAAACATAAAATTAGCCTTAAGAAGAAAAAAAATCTTTATTTTTCTTTTAAAAAACTATCATCTTATACTATAAATTTTAAAAATATTTCCTCTTTGTATTAACATTATTGAACCAATTTTGATTAATATTGATTTCAAATTTATTGTAGAGACTAATTTTAAGTACAATGATTAAAATTGAACTTTGGTAGTTTAGAAATCAAAATTTATAAACTAAAATTATATTTTTGAAAGTTTAGGGATTAAAATAGACCAAACTAACTTTAAGCTTCTTCTTCTTCAAAAAAAAAAAAAAAAAAAAAAAAAAAAAAAAAATAACTTAAAGCTTGTAAGAAAGTATAAAGATGAAATTGAATATATTTGAAAGGTAAAAAACAAAATGGAATAAATTTCACAAAGTAGAAGAACTAAAATTATATTCTGAACCTTCAATTTATCTGTGAAAATGACAACCCTTCTCTCTAAGTCTCACATTTGACCTAATTCAGTGTCATTTTTTGGTCCATTTTGCTCCCACTCTCTCTGATCTCTCTGCTCAAAGATTTCTATGAGTTTGTCATTTCTTCCTTCCACTTGGAGATCCAAGATTTATTTTTATTTTTTTAAATTTTAAATTTAGGGTTTAATTTAATTATCCTTGGCTATTTCTTTCATGAGTTTTAAGAAGGTTCTTAGGAGCTAGGGAGAGAGGTATAGGGTGTGTGTATGCAATGTAATAATATAGTTGGGCAATTTAAATAAACACATCATATCCTTTCTCTCTCTCTCTTTATCTCTCTTTCTTATTCTCTCTCTTTTTGTGATTTGTGTTTGTGGGTGGTGCTCAATTTCCTCTCAAGTGTGTATGGAAATTTCAAGAATTTAATACCACCCACAAAAAAAAGAGGTAAAGGGAGTATCAACTTGACCCTTATTGAGTACCCAAATGGCTTATCTTCTTTAGGGTTTACAAGGTTTCCTCAAAAAACCCAACAAAGTTAAGCTCCTTCAATTCCATTCCCAAAATCACAAAAAATGGATTTTTTCAACAAATCTAAAGAGGAAGAAGAAGATGAGGAGGAGGAAGAAGAAAACCCTAATCTTGTTTGTGATTTTTTCCTAAATTCCAATTCCCAAAATCACCAACAATGGCTTGAACAAGCTCCAAATCAAAATCAGTACCAAAATCAGCAACCTCTCATGGACTTGTCCCTTAGGATGGACTCAAACAACAATGGGGTTGGGGTTGCAGTCGAGAGGGAGCACATGTTCGATAAAGTTGTGACGCCAAGTGATGTGGGAAAATTGAACCGCCTAGTGATCCCGAAGCAACATGCTGAAAAATACTTCCCTTTAGACTCGACCGCGAACGAGAAAGGCCTCATCTTGAACTTCGAGGACCGCAACGGGAAGCCCTGGCGCTTCCGTTACTCGTACTGGAACAGCAGCCAGAGCTACGTCATGACCAAAGGCTGGAGCCGGTTCGTCAAAGACAAGAAATTGGATGCAGGAGACATCGTTTCGTTCCACCGTGGCGTCGGCGATTCTGCCAAGGATCGCCTTTTCATTGACTGGTGTCGTCGCCGTCCCGACATATCACGCCCTCACCCTCTTCTCCTTCTCCCGCAGTCTCTTCGGTGGGCTTCTGCCAGTCGCCACTTTACTCCTCTTCCTCCTCCGCTGCTGCAACCGATACGAACCCACAACCATCTCGGTAATTACTCGAATCTCTATCCCAATTATGCCTTCGAAATGTCGAATTTTCGACCCTCGATTTCTTCTTCTTCGTCCTCCTCGCTCTATAGGATGGGGAATGGGGTAATTGTTAATAATGAAGGCTCATCAATGGGGCTCAACAAAGCCGGTTCAGGCAGTGCTACGGCAGCGAAAAGACTCCGGTTGTTCGGAGTGAATATGGAGTGTGCTGCAACGGATGGAGATCAAGGAAAAGAGGATCTATCAAACGATGGCGTTTCGAGGAGAGGGAAACAGCCCTTGTCGTTGAATTGGGATTTACTTTGATTTATTGGATTTGAGTTTTGATTTGGCTGAGGATCGGTTCTTTTTTTTCTGCAACAACACAACTCGAGAGAAATAACAACAGAAACGAAAAAAACAAAAAACAGGTTTGTTAACAGAAGAAAAGAAGAAAAAGAAAACATAGTGGAAATTTGATATATCTTGAATTATATATGAATTTTCTATCTCTCTCAATTCTCTTTTTCTGTTATTTTTTAACACAATTTTTGTTTAATTTTTACTCCAAACAAGCTGATAAAAATGCCATTGAATTTTTATAGCCATTGACTTTTGTTCTTTTTGTTTTACTTTTTATACTAAGATAACAATTTGTTCTTTCAATTCAAATGAACTGCCTATAATCCATTCAATCCATGTTCTTCAAAACAATTTTTTTTTTTAGTAATTTGTTCTTTCATGATCTCAGTTTTCCACGTAGTTTAGGCGGGTCTTAGAATTGTTTAAGCTTTTGAGTTTAGTGGTAATTTGATTGACTAAAGGGTCACAACATGTTTCTCAAACATTTTCTTTTTACCAATAGTTTGGTTTTCTGAAAATTGTTAGGAATTAATTTTATGCATTTAGAGGTGAAGGGTTTTAAGCACTCTTTCTTTAGGAAACTTACTAAAAAGGGAGACAAGTGAACTTGATTTTAAATGCATAAAATTAATTCCAAACAATTTCAGAAAATAAATCCAAATTGAAAACTAAGTTTAAGTTATTGAAATGTTTGGAAAATGAAATTCTAAATGGATTATAGGTTAAAATATTATTTTAATTCTAGAATGTTTAAATACTCATTTTCTGATAAAATTAAAAAAAAAATTAGTATAAAAACTAAAATTGGACATCAAAAACTATGAGAATTTAAAATGGAACAAATTGAAAAGTAAAAATGGTATGTTAATCTTAATTATATAAGTTTAATTTTGAAGTAAAGATTGAAACAAATTAGGCAGAGTAGGGCATATAGGTGTGGATGGCTAGAACAGAAGGTTGGTTGGAGAAACTGCAAAGCTGCTACAAGAAAGAGAGTACTCTGCCAAATAATAATAATAGTAATACTAATAATAATAATAATAATAATAATAATAATAATAAGGGTATAGAATAAAAACTTGTGCTTTAAAATTCTAATTCTTCATGGTTAAAAATGTATACCACTTTACCATTCTCACATTTCTCAAAACTGAATCTATAACTTTTTTTTTGTTGAAACAAACTGATCAATTTGTTTCAAAAAAAAAAAAAAGAAAGAAAGGTTATAGATTTATGAATCTACAACCTTAAACTCATCGATTAGAACAATTTGATTATTTATTCATATTCCTCTTGGTTTACTGTTTAGTGTTCAATTTGGATTTAATTTCTTGAAAGTTATAATTAATTTCATGAGTGTTAGAACCAACTTATGTGATTCTACCATATTTTATTGTCTAAAACTTTCATAGGAAATTAATTTTACATTAAATTTATATAACTCTTAGTTCTCCAAATGTTATACCAGATGTTACATATATATATATATATATATATATATGAAATTATCTGGAAAATAAATTGTCATTGTTTTTTTGTTCTTATGTTCTTTCCTAACGATTCTTTATTGTTTATTTAATGCTTGTTCATGAAACAGCTACTCAAACAATATATCTACTTGTGCGTGTTTATATTTTTCAGTTTACAACTTTTTTTAATTACAAAATTTTTGGAGTTAAAATAGTTTTTAGTACAGCTATCAAAAAATAGGACTTCAATTTAATCAAAGTATTGATCTGAGATTTGTTTTTTTTTGTACCATCCAATATGTCTAAGTGTCTAAAGAATCACACATTTGTTAGTTTTTCAAATGAATTTTAAATTTTCATCTAGGGAAAAAAAAAAAAAAGAAAAAAAAAAGGGATACAAAAGTTATTGAGAAAGAGTGAATCCAGAACCTTCAGAAAATTAAGAAACTAAGACAAAACATTTAAGAGATGAAGAATTAAGTAGAAAGCAAAATAGATGAGATTCTGAGAGAGTGTGGGTAAGTTGTAAGAATTTGATAACCCTCAAGTGTTTGTTTTTGTTTTCTCAATATAAAGCTTATTTTATCTTTCATTTCTACATAATAACTTTTTTTTTTTTTTTGAAGGTACAAAATTGTTTCATTTTTGTTAAGATAAGATTTGAATTCATAGCTCCAATGACATTTTGTACGAACTAGTAATTAAAAATTTACAGGTTTTAAACTACTACCCCAAGTGTTGTTAAATTCAAAAAAAGAAATTTGAATTATTATCCAAATTCCAAATTCCAAAAACAAAAACAAATTTTCAAATCTTTTTTATCTAACCATTCTAAATTGTCTCGATAATCAAATGGGTGTTGGAGAATAAGGAAGTCATATATAGGCTTAATTTTTGAAAGTGTATCTAATTTAAAATTAATTTCCTATAAATTTTATGGACAACCAAAAAGAGTCATGGTCAATATATATATATATATATATCTTTCTAGTTTTAAAAAATTAGCTTAATTAAAAAAATATATTAGTTAAAGTAGATAGCAAAATAATGATATCTATCTATAGATAAAAATGATACTTTTGCTTACCATTTGATTTTTATGTTTTAGATTTTGGAAATTTATACTTACTTTCACTCAAATTCTTTACAAATTGTTTCAAAGAAAATATTTGAATTCTAATTAAATAGAAAAAATCAAACAAATTTTTAAAAGCTTTTTTTTTTTTCTTAGTTCTGAAATTTTATTTTAATTTTTAATAATATAAAAAAAAATGTAGATATCAAAGAAGTTATTGTAAATTTAAATTTAAAAAACAAAAACTAAAATGGCTATTGGTGTCATAATTTTCAAAAGCTAAATGGGTTATTGAGGGATAACTTATTTGTAATTTATTTTTTTTGGATATAATTTTGGAAGAGTTAAAGAGGGGGACAATAAAAATAATAAAAATGTAAGAGTGTTACTGAAACCCATGGACAAAAATAATGAGTAACAATGTTGTGCAATGGCACAGCTAGACATACTACAAAGCCAGAGAGGGTGTCCTCAAAAGTTTAAACAAAACTGGATAACCTATATATATATATGGGCCTAACCTAACCTCTACCCTATCATTTTTCTCTCTCTTTCTTTCTAAAGGTCTTATATGCTCAGACCTATCATTTGCTTTGGCCCATAAATCATTCTTGTAAACAAAATTTAAAGGAAACCCTAAACCCTATTCATCACTTTAAAAAGGGTGTTTTTGTCATTTCACATATGCATCACATCTCATCTCCCCATCCATTTCAAGCTTATTTCTTTTTCATTCTTATTTTCTTATACTCTTCCTTTTTCAAACTTTTAAATAACTCTCTATCCAAACGAGTTAATGTAATCATTCAAAATCATTACTTATATTTTTGTTGAAAGGGGTGTTTATTATGTCATTTTCAATGAGCTATTACAATCACTCTTCAAAAAATTCCATCCAAACAAATTATTCTAATCACTCAAAACAATCACCCATTTTTAATTATTCATTCTAATCACTCAAAATCATCACTCATTTCTAATTACTCAAAATAATCTTTTATTTTTAAAATCACTTAACATACAACCTCTCATCTAAAATTCTTCATCCAAACGAGTTTTTTCTCACAACTCCTCCATCAAGAACCTAATCCAAACAAACTATTGTGTGTAACATCTCCACAAAAAACTCCATCCTAATAAGCTATCGCACGAATTCTAATTTTTTATCACACAAAATAACTTATCATTCTAATCTCACACACACTCAAAATCTCTCTTTAATATTCAACAATTTACTTGAATCGTATTCAAATTAAATAAATATTAATTATCAATATATCATATATATTAATAATTTCGCTTAGTTTTATATATCTCATACATTAAACTACTTTCCTTATAATTAATATATCAAATAGATATGAAATAATTAATTTGAACTCTTTCAATTTATCACTCAAATAGAGCCAATCTATATTGTTATTATGAGCTAGCATGGGAACCAACCCACTTGTTAACTAATTAAGATTAATCCAATTGAACTCTTTTAATTAAACTTTAATCTCCATTTGTTAACTACAAAGGCATTTTACTAAAGACTCATAGTTGCACTCTAATGTATTACAAAATAAGTTATTTTCACTAATATAACCTATGATGCGCGAATGAATTGCAGGTTTTCTCTAAGGGCGTATGCAAGCATTTGTGATCATGCAACATATACTTTTAATTACTAATTTAAACATATGAAAGTAAAAAAAGAAAGCTCGCATTGTTGATACCTCTAAAAAATGGTTGGAGTTTCTTTCAGAGAGGCCTAAACCTTCTCAAATCTATCATGGTATCTGTGCCTCTCTATATATAGACCTATAATTAAGGAGCGGTGTTAGGAATAAATAAAAGATTCTACTAGAGACCTATAGTTGAACTCGTACTTATTGTAAAGTAAGTTATATCCATGGATATAACCAATGATGCTTGAGTTGATTCTTCACTAGTCATATGTCGATACAACTAGGTCAAATGACCGATCTACCCTTATTACCTCTTGTTCTTATGTAGAACTAATTTTCCATGAGCAGGTTGTTTATGATCCTACCATAAACACGTAATCCCTCGAGCCAATAAGAGGTCGTTCCCTCTGTTCAAGTCACAAAATGAGCTAGTAAGGGGATATTCATCTAATAATTTTCTAAATATAAAATGAGTTGAATTTTATCTCGTGAAATTTACGTTTTCGGCTATTATTTTACAAGAGCCCTAACATAAGAGGCTTATTAAATCAACATCGTTAATATTTTCACCCATGCACATCAAGGAACGTTTTTAGAGACCAAAGTCTTGTAACACGCTCAAGATTAAAATTAACACTCAACATATGATCATCTAGGTGAAATAATATTCTCGTACTACAACGGAGTTACCTAGATAGATCAGTTATTTCATGGTCCAGTTTAATGCAAACATCTTTTTCATAGGATATCACCACACTCGCATGTCTCTACATACTATTTAAGCTTTCATAAACAATCCATGATTTTTGGGACGTTGATAAATATAAAAAACAATTTAGAATAAATAAAATTCAATGCATCTATTATTCTTTGATACTTAATTTAATGTTATTTGTTTACATTACTACGAGCTTTAGGGCATGATCCCTAACACACGAGTCGTCTATAGATACAGTTGGGTCAAATGTTCGTTTTCCTCCTGTAACTACATCTTCTCTTTAAGCTCAATTGACTCATCTAATGAATAATTAGTTTAGAGTCGAACCATAAACACAAAGTTCTCTTTAGTCATGCAGAGTCAGGTACCCTTTGTTCCACACCAAAAATTAGCTATCAACGGATTAACTCACTTACTTTCCTAAATTGGAAAAGAGTGAATTCCATCTTGTGAAATTCACTTTCAAATGTACTTGCTACGGCAATCCCCATGTGGAAATCATACTGAATAAAATTCGATGACTATCCTCACTCATGCACATCATCAAATGACGCTTTCACAGTTAGGAATTCGTAACCCACTCGAGATTCAAATAAAATAAACAACTTATGATCATCCAGGTGAAATAGTATTCTTGATCTATAAAAGAGTTATTTTCATAAGATATTGTTACTCGCACATCTCCATATATGAAAAGTTATTTTCAACAATTACATAGTTGGTCATATTATTAGTGTCATGTCATCAAGATAAGACACTCAATCTTATTCGTATAGGGGCCTAGGCCATACAATCTTTAAGTTCTTAACTTGAACAAGATTCATTTTGTATGTCATACCATGTTAAGTTTAAAATAAACAACCTTAGATTTTCTAAGTTGTGGGTAAATATAGATAAAAATTGTGAATAAATATTAGTCAACGTATTTAATTACTATAACTATGAATTTTAGTGCATAAACCCAAACAGTAACGATGTTTGGAGATCAATCCCATCAGAAAACTTGATTAATTTATTACTAATATTAGCTAGTTTGTAGTAGTATATTTCTTAAATACATTTTTTTATCAGTTGTAATGATGTATCTTTTCAAAAAAATAAATAAAAAAAATAAAATTAATGTATTCGTGTATTTATTTTTGAAAATATCAATATGATATATTGTAAAAGTATGAAAAGTTCACATAGTCATATGGTTAGGGAAGTCAAGAACAACTTCCAATTGAAAGCAATAGTTAAAATATCATAACTCAAGCTTAGAAGTTTTGCACCATTTATAAGAACATCTTCTCAAATCACAAAGGCTCTAATTTATAGATATCGTTGGAGAATATGGAGTTCCGCTTCAACCATAAAAACTTTAACATATCCAAACTATTACCAAAAGTTGTGTAACTTGACGCTTTTTAAACATCAAGTCATTGACCGTCTATTAAAGTCATTTCACTTGACGCATACAAAACTTTCACTTGACGCATACAAAACTTTATCTTTATATATATAGTTGACATGTACAAATAGTTAGAAGCTTTCGAAAACATGCAAGCGTCAAATATCTCAGTTTTTTGTAGTAAGTTAAGAGCTTCAAGAATAAAAATCATAGAAAATTGGCCCGACCGTTTGTAAACACATCTATGTTGGGAATACAAATAAAGTAGCAATCTTACGTTGGTTATAGTATAGGACAAATATCTCTATTGGTATGAGATTTTTTGAAAAATACTCAAAAATAAAATCATAAGGACTTATGTCTAAAATGGATAATGTCATACAATGTGGAGATCTGGGTAGATTTGTCTCCTTATCAATCTATGTTACAAAATGAGGTAGCCACATATTAAAAGATGAATTGCCTTGGCCCAAGGTAAACATTTTAATATTCAATTTAGACAATGAATGATTTGGTTGTGCTACCAAGTTTCATTCACAAAGATTAAAATCTAAAGTCAAATATAATTTTAAAACTCTAATGACTCTCAACTAGATGGAAGGAGAAATAAAACCTCAAACAATAAAAGCAACAAGGCCCAAAATTGATTTAGAATTAATTAAGATAGTGTCCTCTTTTGAATGATTGTACTTTGAGTAGTATCTATATTAAACCCTAATGGACAGTACAAGACTTTTGATGATGCTGAAGAATGGGTAACCAATTTTGCATTAGGTATATGCAATAATACCCTCCTTTTTCTTTTATATTTAACATAATTTAGTTCTTCTTTTTGCTCACCCTTATTCAACCAAGCATAAATGTATTGGTCCTATGATATGATATTATTTTTTAAAAAGTGGCTTCCCTAGAGAGTAAATATATATATATATATATATATACTTTTTCAATCAATGGGTATAACTAGCAAAGCAAGGACAAAGTTGTCATTCAACATTTATTAGAAGTGTTTGTGTGTGTATATATATAATGTACAAACTTTATGGGCCATGTTATGTTATTATGTCTCTAGCTTCATAGCTGGTTAATTAGGTCTATTGTTAGTTCCATAAACTTATCTCATTATCTTTTGAAAGAAAAAAAAGTGTTCTTTTGCAATTCAATTATTTTAAGAGAATTGTTCGTATATAATTTATCTGGTGCATTAAAAAAAATGAAAAGGATATTACTGTACATTTGGTCTGGCCCACGGGCTGAGTTTAAAAAATATGAACCTTCTGTGTTTTTAGTTCGGTAACACAACTTGGCATTACAGATTTGAATCGATACATATTTATGTCTGTTGAATTATTCCGTTTGTTAGTTTCGGTTAAATTTTATAAATTTTCCCTGAATTATATATATTTACTCTTTTAATTTTATGGATAAAATAGACATTTAGTCTTTATAGTTTGAAGAAAAGTAGAGTTTAGTCCTCATGGTTTTAAAAACTAAAGTTTAGTCCCTATGATTTGAAAAAATATAAAATTTAGTCTTTATAATTTAAACAAAATAGAATTTAATCCCTATGATTGATAAAATCTAAAAAATAGTACTTGCCATTTTTTATCGTTATGGAATTAATTATTTGAAAGTTAGTTATTTATGGGTCAATAATGAAATTATGAGTTAAGTAACTAATACAACAACAAAAATTGTATCATTGATGCATAAATAGTGAGCTTCCATGTACTTAATATACCAACGATTGTTGGGAATAAACACTTTTATAATAGGATCAATTATTCCCTCTCTTGTGTGTTCCTAATGAAAAATCAGCAAGCATATATATGGTAGATAAATCAAGTTTAACACACAACGATTTTAATGTGAAAAAACCTCCTCAAGGCGAGGAGTAAAAAACCACAGACTGGAGTCAAATCTCCACTATAATCGATAATGGGCAACAAAAAGTTCTCCCTAGTTACAACTAGAGGTATACAACATATAACAACTCAAGATAAACAATCTTGGCAACAAACAATACTAAACCAACAGAAATAAATAGAAAGATCTCACAAAATTTTGGAACTGAATCGCCACTAAAATCTGGATGTAGAAACCTCTAAAACCTTATCTCACCATTCAAATTGAAGACCCTCGTGTCAAGAACACGCTGTCCAAATTTCAACTCGGTCCAACGGTGCAATTGCTCGAAAACGCCAAAATATTGAAGCTGGTCGAAACCTCTTTTTCTCTCTATTTACTTTCTCCCTCTAGTTGTTGTTTCTCTCTCTAGCTACTGATTTTCCAGGTTCTCTCTAAAAGTGATAAAAATACACTTCATATATATACCGTAATGGGCCTTAAATGTGGGCTTATCCACAAATGTGAATAAAACCCAACAAATCTCCCTCTATTCACTGTGTGGAGGAACTTGCCATTCCCGTAGCGGAACGAAAAAACTGAAGCTTCTCTCTTGATAGATTCTTAGTCAACATATCTGATCCATTATAATCAGTATGTATCTTCTCAAGCTCAAACAATCCATCATTCAATGCATCTCTCATCCAGTGATACCTCACATCTTTATGTTTAGTTCTTGAATGAAATTTAGAGTTCTTACCAAGATGAATAGCACTCTGGTTATCACAGAATATCACATACAGGTGTTGCTTGAAATCAAGCTTCTGTATAAACTGCTTCATCGACAACATCTCTTTGCACGCTTCTGTTGCTGCTATTTATTTTACTTATGTAGTAGAAAGTGCAACGCACTTCTGTAATCTTGACTGCCAAAACACTGCACCACCTGCAAACGTCATCAAATAACCCGTAGTAGACCATTGGTTATCTAAATCTCCTGCCATATCTGAATCAGTATAGCTTGTAAGCAAGGGCTTTCCACTTCCAAATGTGAGCTTTAAATTGGAAGTGCCTCTCAAATATCTCATGATACACTTGACAGCTTCCCAATGCTGCTTTCCTAGATTAAACATAAATCGACTAATAACATCAACAACATGAGCAATATCAGGTCTAGTACTCACCATGGCATACATTAAACTCCTAACTGCTGAAGCATAAGAGACTTTTCTCATTTCTTCTTTCTCTTTATCATTAGATGGACTCTGTTTGATGCTTAGTTTGAAATGACTGGAGAATGGAGAACTAACAAATTTAGCTTTATCCATGTTGAATCTTTCAAGCACCTTCTCTATGTATTGCTCCTGTGACATATATAACTTCTTGGATGCTCTATCTCAAACTATTCGAATTCCAAGAATTTTCTTTATTGGCCTTAAATTCTTCATGGCAAAGGATTTGCTCAACTGTTTCTTCAACAACTATATTCTAGAAACATTCCTGCCAACAATCAAAATGTCATCAACATAAAGCAATAATATCACAAAATCATCATCAGAAAATTTTTGTACAAAAACACAATGATCAGAAGTAGTCTTTTTGTAGCCTTGCTCCTCCATAATTGACTCAAACTTCTTGTACCATTGCTTCGGTGCCTGTTTCAACCCATAAAGGCTTTTTTTCAACTTACACATAAGTTTCTCTTTGCTTTTCTCTTCAAAACCCTCAGGTTGTTCCATGTAAATTTCTTTATCCAAGTCTCCATGAAGAAATGCAGTCATAACATCCATCTGCTTAACTTCTAAGTCAAGGCTATTTTCCAAACTCATAACAACACAAATCAAAGACATCTTAACAACTGGAGCAAAAATTTCATCAAAGTCAATACCCTTTTTCTGACTAAATCCTTTGACAACTAGTATCGCTTTATAACGCGGCCTTGAGGTATTTTCTTCTTGTTTCACTCGATAAACCCACTTACTTTTTTAGTACGGTTTTTCCTTTAGGCAATTTAACAAGCTCAAAAGTGTGATTCTCATGTAAAGATTTCATCTCATATTTCATTGCATCAATCTACTCTCTTTTGTGTTCATCTTTTATATCCTTATCATAACTCTCAGGTTCTCTCCCGTCAGTCAATAACACATATTCATTAGCAGAATATGTTATTGACGGACGTCGATCTTTGACAGATCTTCTGAGTGGAACATCTACAAGAGCTTTAGTTTCTGATAGCTATTTCTGAATATCATCATCTACCTCAACATGTTCAGGACCTTCTACCTCATCTGAATTATCAAAGTGATCATTCTGAATTTCATTCTCAATTTGTGTAGAAGGTTGTGCCAAAGGAACTGCATCTAAATCAACTAGATCATCACTATTTTCTTCATCAGTTTTATCAATGTCTTGTAAGGTTTGGTCTTCAACAAACACAACATCTCGACTTCTAATAAGTTTTTTCTTCACTGGATCATACAACCTGTAGCCAAACTCATCTTGACCATAGCCAAGGAACACACATGGTCTTGACTTTGCATCAAGCTTCGATCTCTCATCTTTATGAACATGAACGAAGGCTTTACAACCAAAGACACGAAGATGAATGTAAGATATATCTTTCATTGACCAAATTCTGTTAGGGACTTTATTTCACAAAGAAACACATGGTGTGAGATTCAAAACATGTACAACTGTATTCAATGCTTCACCCCAAAAAGTTTTGACTAATTGTGAATGTGAAAGCAAACATCTCACTTTTTCCACCAATGTTTTATTCATTCTCTCAGCCAACCCATTTAGCTGAGGAGTCTTAGGAGGAGTTTTTTTATGTCGAATACCATGTTTTCTGCAATACTCATCAAAAAGTCGAATATACTCTCCTACATTATTGATCCTGATGCACTTCAACTTTTTATCTGTTTCTCTTTCAACAAGGACATGAAACTGTTTAAACACTTGCAATACCTGATCTTTAGACTTAAAGGTATTAACCCACGTTTTTCTTGAATGATCATATATAAACGTCACAAAAGATGATGCACCTCCAAGTGTTTTAGTTTTCATAAGGCCACACACATCAGAATATACTATGTCAAGTACTTCTTACCTCCTTGAAGGCTGGGATGCTTTAAAAAAAACTATTGTTTGCTTTCCTGCTAAACAATATTCACATCTTTTTAGAGACACATTCTTTATCCTAGAAAGATGATTTTTCTTGGCTAGAATCACTAAACCCTTCGCGCTGATATGACTGAGTCTTTTATGCCAAAACTCAACACTCTGTTCACTGTCCAATACATTTATATCACAACCAGTAGTCTACATGCATAAAATACAATGAAGAACACTTCTCCTCTTTTGCTACTACCATAGAGCATTTAGTAAGCTTCCATGTACCATTATAGAAGGTATTACATAAACCTTCATTATCTAGCTTACTTGTGGAGATTATATTCATGAGGATATCAGGAATATGTTTCACATTTTTCAAAACCAGCACATTACCATTCTTGGTCTCCAAGTAAACATCTCCTATGCCAACTGCATATGCTAATCCATCATTATCCATCCTAACACTACCATAATCACCAGATGTGTAGGATCTGAAGAATTCCTTCTTAGATGTAACCATGAATTGAGGCACCATTATTAATCACCCCACTGCTCTGTTCTGTAGTAAGGTTTACATTATCACCGTCGAATAAAACAAAGAATTCTTCGGTGGCTGCAGTAATTCTATCTGCACCATCATCATCAGTCGCTTTTTCCTTACCTTTGTCAGCTTTGTTTTCTCTCTTCAGTTTTCTGCAATGCTTCTTTATATGACCTTTCAAGCCAAAATGAAAATATTCAATATTAGAAAATCGGTCATTCTTGCTTTTGCTTCTGTCTCTGTTTTTCGGACCTTTGCTCGTACTCCTCCTTTTTTTTTTTTTCAATAATTAGAACATCAGACTGTGAAGAAGAACCTTGTGACTTTCTTCTCATCTCTTCGTTACATACACTGCTTTTTACTAAGTCCATACTTAGTACACCATTTGGGTTGAGTTTGACAAGAAAGTTCTGAATGTCCTCCATGAATCTGGTAACGAACCAAGAATCCATAACCCATGTATCTCCTCATCAAACTTGATACTCATTCCAGGTAACTAGTACATAATACCTTGGAATGTATTCAAGTGATCTAACATAGCTGTTCCTTCTAGATACTTCAAAGCCATCATTTGCTTAATCAAATACAATTTACAATTATCAGTTTTCGGGGTATACAAAGACTCAAGCTTGTTCCACAATCCGTGCATGATTATCTTCATCAATATGATTTAGAATATTTTCTTCTACCCAAAGTCTAATCATGCCACACACTTTCTTATGATATATTTTCCATTCTAAATAAGTTTTATCATCAGGCTTCTCTAGTGAAAACACCGAAAGATATAAGTCATTCACATATAAAATATCTTCCTTTTTTCTTTTCCACGCTTGATAATTTGATCCATTCAAGAGGACCACTCTACCACCACTGTGACTCTTTTCCATATTTAACGCAAGACCTCTAATTAAACTTAACCACGGAGCCCTAATACCACTTGTTGGGAATAAACACTATTCTAATAGGATCAAATATTCCCTCTCTTGTGTTATTAATGAAAATTAGCAAGCATAAATATGGTAAAAATATCAACCACAACACACAACGATTTTAACGTGGAAAAACCTCCTTAAGGTGAGGAGTAAAAAGCCACAGACTGAAGTCAAATCTCCATTATAATCGATAATGGGCAACAACAAGTTCTCCCTAGTTACAACTAGAGGTACACAACATATAACAACTCAAGATAAACAATCTTGACAACAAACAACACTAAACCAAGAGAAATAAATAGAAAGATCTCACAAAACTGTGGAACTGAATCGCCACTAAAATCTGAACGTAGAAGTCTCTAAAACCAGATCCCACCGTTCAGATTGAAGACTCTTGTGTCAAGAACACGGTGTCCAAATCTAAACGCGATCCGACGGTTCAATTGATTGATAACGCCAAAATACTAAAGCTGACCGAAACTTCTCTATTTACTTTCTCTCTCTAGCTGTTTTTTCTCTCTCTGGCTGCTGATTTTCCAGGTTCTCTCTAAAAGTGATAAAAATACACTTTATATATATACTCTAATGGGCCTTAAATGTGGGCTTATCCACAAATGTGAATAAAACCCAACAAAAGATTACGTACAACAAGGACTTTATTTTAGATTTTATAAAATCATAAGAACTAAATTCTAATTTCTAAAATTTTAGGGATTAAATTCTAACTTTTCTCAAATCATATGGATTAAATTCTATATTTCTTCAAATCATAAAGACTAAATTCTATCTTTTAAAATTATGAGAACTAAACTTTAGCTTTTTTCAAACCATAGGAACTTAACTTATAATTTACCGTAATTTTATTTAGTTTTACTTAACCTTACACTAATTAGTTTTTTTTTTTCTTTATTGAAAAGTTGACTCTATTTAGTTTATATTGGAATTAATCATGTTTACAAAAGTGAGCATAGTTCAAAAACATTTTGAATGTATTAGAACCATAAACTATGTGGTTGAGTCTTTTAACCCAACTAAAAAATTGATAAATTTGTCAATTTTTATAAACTACTCATGCTCAGTACTCGGTGAAAAACATAGAATTTAACTTGTATGAAATTATTATATATATATCTATTTATAAAGAGTAAATCGTTACATATTTTAAAGTATAAGAATTATGTTACATACTAAGAGCATGTTCGGATATGGAGAAGAGTAGAGGAGGGAAAGAATAAATTGGTTTAAAAATGGCAGTGATAGAAAAACTTTGTTTAAAAAAAATATTTGAAGAAGAAATTATAGCAAATATTGTTTGAAAAAGTTTATTTGAATGAGGAGGCCTAGAAAAATTTTGTTTGGAGGAAAAATGGTATAAAACTTTTATAAGGAAAAGGTTCTTTAGAAGAGAAGTATAGAATAACTTTATATTGAAAAGATTGTTTGGAGAAAGGGTTGGAGAGATTTTTTTTTTTTTTTTTTTTATACTCTAAACAAAATGTGGTAAATTTTACGATATACCCTTTCTCTCATCTTTCCCTTATCCATACACACCTAAAATAGTTACAAAATTGGAGATAGATAGTGAAATTATTGCAAACTATAGTTCATAGACAAAATAATTCTCACAGTTAAAATAATAAACAGGAACATAGTTTAAATTGCAATTAAAATTTGGAGGTTAATAACTAATACTAACTACTTGAAGTCACAGATTTTTGAAGGGAGAGTGCAGTAATTCTATGTATACCAATGATAAAGAATCATAGATTCGAATCGTTCATCTCTAAATTATTGTAATCTCAAAAGAAAAAAATATATATTTGAAGAAAGAGATTCAAATCCAACACTTTAATAAAATATATATATATATATATATATGTCAATTATGCTAAAATAGGTTTTTTTTTTTTTTTTTGATACTCAATTATGTTAAATTAGGTTAGCTTTACATTAATATATTATTTCTTTTTTGTAAACAAGACTTGAGATGTGGACATTGTTGGGCTTTTTTTTATTTCTTTTTCCTTTTGGTTCCCTTTTTGGGTCAAAGAGAAAAGTGAATATTGCAAGCAAGCAATTATCTTTTAAAGTTGTTCTGTGCAGTGAAGTCTACCCAAATGGATAGAGACTTAACATAATTTTAAATAAACACCGTACCTGCTTAAAGCGTGGAGGGAAAACAAAGTTCATTTTGCCTAAATTTGTTTTAAATTTTAAGTTACAAACCATTTTTATCACTATATTCGAGATTTATTTTATTTTGATATTATTACTGAATTAAATTAAGCATGTTGTGATTGTTTAAATCGAATAGAGTAGGGTTGAAGCTAAAAGAGATTGAAAATTACAATAATAATGAAGAGGAAGAAGAGAAAGAACGGCACAAAGATTTTACGTGAAAAACCCCTAAACAAATTATGGTAAAAACCACGGGTAAGGATACAAGAACTTTATTACAAAAATAGGAGTTACAAACCTTCTCTCTACAAAGAAACAACAAGCTTTCTTACAAAGAGAAAACACTATCTATTTTTATCTCACAACCTCACTTTAGATGTGGGAAGTCTTTGATGATTTGGGATAGTTTGCCAACAATGGGCACCACCTATTTATAATACTCATGGACTTGGGCTCCAAGTAAGATCCAATGGTCCAAAATTTGCCTTGGTGATCAAGTAAAATATATGGCTAGGAT